>PVKS010001528.1:7595-139572 GCA_004027875.1 Aplodontia rufa
AAAAAAAAAAAAAAAAAAAAAAAAAAAAAAAAAAAAGGAGATGGAATGGATGGAATGGAGATGAGCGAGAGGGAGATGGGAGGGGGAGAAAGAAGGGGAGGGGAGAAGAAATAAAAAACAAATTAATGAAGAAGATTAATTAAGAATATTTGTCTTGCAGGATTTTAGAGACTCCATATTGGTTGTTAGTATTTGTGGGCTTAAACATTACCAGAATCTACAAAATCCTCAAAAATCTCAATTTCAAAAACATAAACAACCCAATCAATAAATGGGCCAAAGAGCTAAGTAGAAACTTCTCAACAGAGGACATTGATGAAGCCAATGAATACATGAGAAAGTGTTCTAAATCACTAGTAATCAGAGAAATGCAAATAAAAACTACATTAAGATTTCACCTCACACCAGTCAGATTGGCAAAAATAAAGAAATTAAACAATAATAGATGCTGGAGGGGATGTGAAGAGATAGGCACACTAGCACACTGTTGGTGGAACTGCAGATGGCTCTGGAAAGCCATGTGGAGAATCCTCAAAAAGCTAGGAATGAACCCACCATATGATCTTGCTATTCCTCTCCTGTGTATTTTTCTAGGGGATTTAGAATCAGCACACTACAGTGATACAGTGAAATTGATGTTCATAGCAGCTCAATTTACAATAGCTAAATTATGGAAACAAATCAGATGTCCCTCACTGGATGAATGAATCCAAAAACTGTTGTATGTATATACCATGGAGTTTTACTCAGCAATTAGAAATAATGAAGTTGTATCCTTTGAAGGTAAATGGATGGCTATGGAAGATATTATGCTGAGTGAAATCAGCATAACCCAGAGAATCAAGGATCAAATGTCTTCACTCATCTCTGGAGGCTGGAGCTAGACCCTGATTTAAGAAAGGAGGTCAATTCTCATTATTTAAATTCGGAAAAGTGTAATGACATACAACCTAAGGAATTTGTAGAGATGTTTTGGGAAGGAGGGAGGGGGAGGGATAAGGGTGAATAATTGGGGGGGTCTTGGGGGGTAAATCTAATATTCAGAACTTATATATATTATATTTTTCATTAGAAGCATGTTTGATTGTTCAATAAATAAATTTCTTATTAAAATAAAATAATTACCTACAAAAACATTAATTTTTAAAATTTGATGTGTGTCTATCCCAAAGTTAATATTATTTAAATATCCTTACCTGTGAGTATATCTCTCCACCTCTCATAAATTATTTGATTGTTGACTGCTACTGATCATTTATATTTGTTTTATTAGTTTACTGACCAGATCCTTGGAAATATGAAATCTTTTACAGTGGTTAGTTAGGGGCTTGGTCATTCATTTCCACAAATTTCATCAGGGAGAATAAAATGCTTAAAAGCTTCATTCCGTTATTTTCTATTTAATGCTCTTTCACTTTGTTAGAGAAATGCTAAGTGAAAATGGGATTTTAAAAATCTGGACGTTTGCCTGTACTATGTTAATATTGTGTCATCTTCCTTAAAGGACTATTATTTTTCTAGAAATAGCTTTTAAAGTCTCCTGTTTGTTCTCTGTAAACCTTTTCAAAAAGATCAGATTATTCAGCTTTCTTGGGCTGTCCTTAAAAAAATTGTGTCAGTCCATTTTCCCCTGTAGGTCTTTCCTATCTTTTCTTTTCCTTCCTTCCTTCCTTCCTTCCTTCCTTCCTTCCTTCCTTCCTTCCTTCCTTCTTTCTTCCTATCTTCTTTCTTTCTTAAAAAGAGAGGGACACTGAGAGAAATAGAGAAAAAGAGAGAATCAAATTTATTTAGTTTTTCAGGTGGCATTTGTTGCTCACTTTGCCTGCATATTCCTGCATGCCAGGTAACGCTATAACCGCTGAGCCACTGCTCCAGGCCCTCTTTCTTTCTTACTTTTTAAAGTGTGCTCATTATCCTTTATATATTTTCATTAAAAGCCCTATGTTTTTACTTTCACTTCACCTTGTATGGTACAAATTATATTTCCTCTCTTTCTTGAGTTTTCTGATTCTAGCACCCTTCATCTTTCCTATCCTTTTTGTTTTTAAATGAGGGTTTCTAACATATAGGGACTGAAATTTATTTTATAATAAAAAAGTTTCAATAATATGCATGTTCAATTCCTTTCAAATTTCCATAAGTTTATGTCAAAAATTGTTTTGTATTTGTGAAAATTATATTGAGACTCTGACTTTTCATTTATCCTTTCACTAATGCTGTTGAAATTTTCAGCCCTGAAAATCATGAAATTTTAGGATTTTTACAAATGAATAGGCTACCCCTAAATAAAAGCCCCAATATTTTATGTCTTCTGATTCTAATTGGCATCAGAAACAGAATTCTTCACGTTTTTATCCCCAATTTGTGAGTATAGTTTCTGCATTTAGCATTATCTGAATTCTCTATAGTTTTTTATCGGTCTTGGTTTAGCGTATTTGTTTCCCTGATTCTCTTCTGTCCAGGACTAAGAATTAATTCATAAAATAACCCCATGGCTGAGGAGTGATTTTTGAGATTCTTCTTCCTTCATGTTTTCTTGGCTGAAAAAATATGTCTTTCTGCAATGATCTCATCTCTATGACTCTCCTGTTCTCCCTACAGGGTAATGTGCTTAACCTCCCAGTTCTTTATTAGACAACAGTTTGCTCTTCCCACTCTGACTGGTTTAGTTCTGATAATTGCTATTTAAATATATAAATCAGTTAATTTAACAATGTTTAACAGTGGGAGGTCTGATTAAGAAAGCCACACAAAGTCATGGTTTTTATCTCTAAAATCAAAAGAATAAAAGAGCCCAAGCAAGAGTACAGATTTAGTATTAAGAGAACACTATGTTATATTTTATGTCTTAGAATAGAAATAATTGACACTGTATAATTAACTTCTATGTCCTTCATTAACAAGAAATTTTGTCTTTCCTGCTATCTCCATTCACTGTATCACCATCTTTGCCTTCAGTATCAACTAAATGCTTGTTAATTTTACATTGTTACATTCAAAGAGGCATTTTATCACTGTGATTTTTTTTGTCCATTCAAATGTTCATTGTATATCTGCTTTTATTACTCAGGATCTTAATTTTTATCTCTAGGGTCCACTGTGATCCCAAATTCCCTCAGTAACTTGGGTACTTTGAGTAACCTTCATGTAACCTTGTCATAGCTGAGTATGTATGTCTCAAATTCCCTCCTCAAGACCTAGAATTATTAAGAGTTAGTTACTCCACAGTAACTTTATGCCTAAGCCCACTTGCTGCCAGCCTTTCTAGAATGGGACTCTGGTATTTCCCTTGTACTTAATTGTGGAGGGAAAGATTTCAAACCTGAATTAGCTGTGCTTAAGCTTCAGTTTCTTCTCCTAACTTCACCTAAATTTTTACTCTCTTTCCCTAGTACTTTCAATAGGAATGATTACCATTTCATAAATAATGAATCAAAATCATACACAGTTTAGAAAAATACATATAGTAAAGAATCATTAGTATCTTGATTTTTATAGAAAAGAAATTCTGAGAATAAATTACTATTTTCTACATACCGTTTCCCTCAAGAAAATTTTCACTTGCATGGTGAAAATAGTTTTATTTGGCAAGGTGGAATACTTACATTTTCTCTTAAATTTAAGTGTATGAACGGAGATTAAACCAAACTTAAAGAAAGGCTGAGAATATTTGCTTTGGAGTCTGGCAGAATTCAGTTTCAGTAGTAGAATATATTAACTGGCTATGTGGTACAATAGGGCCAGTTGACTAACTTTTAACTTTCCTTATATTTAATACAGAGGTAAATATTCCCCTGAGAACTAAAAGCAATAAAGTTTTACTAACTTTGACTTGCAGACATTGTTTATTTCTTCAGTCTCAGCTTATCTCAAGAAATCCTATATAATAAAGTGGGAACAATTTTCTCTTTATAACTTGCAAAATTAAGTATATTCTTAGAGGCAAATCCACCTTGTAGGAGCTGGTGACAAGATTATGAGATACAATGTTTGTGCAGCATAGAGCAAAATGTCTGCCATGTAAGTGTTCCATAAAATAGAACACGTCTTTGTTCCAGCTATCACTGACACAAACTGAGGGTATGCATTTTATCCATAGAAGTATCAAATCTGACCTTATCAGTGTGATAGAATATTGTCACTTAATTTTTTCCTGGAGAAAAGATAAATCTCTTAAATTCATCTTTTTTTCTGTTTTTACTTTGTGTCAATGTTCTTTAGATTTTCCAGTATATGTGCATGATTCTTAGGGACATGAACTTCTGGTAACATGATGTCAGATGTAGAATATACCATCACACACAAACACACGTACTCAGAGTCTGGAATATAGATAGTGTGCCATGATCCAACTTTATGATAACAAGTGTCCCCTCATTTCTTCAATTAAGAGTTAAGAAAATGGATGGTGGGTTTACGGTGATGAAGTGATGGAAAAAATCTGAAAATGTATTAAAATTTCTAAATTTACCCCTTCTTTCACCTCCCCTGAAATTCAAGACCCTTTCTTTTGAAATGAAATTAACGGTATTGGTCACCCAGAATGGTTGGGAGGGTTGAGTGGAACCATGCATGCAAATATCCTATGCAGACTGTGAATTTACTGAGGTGTTTGGGGAGAGTGTTATAAACTAACTTTCTTTTTTTCTTCCTGGCCTAATTTGATTCAGGAACTTATATCCTAGTCCATATTATATTAGACCAAATAAATAGAAGTTTCTTTCCTCTCCCACCTTTCCTCTATTTCTTCGTCTTCAAAGAAGCTGGTTGTATTAGCTCATTAGATCATGTTAGATAAAATAACCCAAGTCATAAGCAAGTTTTATAAAAGTTTTGATTTTCAGAATTCTGTATGAAGTACTTTTTTCACATTTAATTTTTTCAACACTACCTGAAAGTTTCTGATAATTCTTAAAAAGATTATATGCCACAAAGCATACTTCTCTGTAAGGAACTCCTACCAGTTATATATGCTTCAGAGAATATACTTGGTTTTGCAATTTAAAATGAGAAAATCGGTGCAGTCCTTACACAGGATTTTTTTGAGATAAGCTGAGGTGGAAGAAATAAAAAATGTTTATGACTGTTTATTTTCTTACTTATTTTCCTATCATGCAGTCATATTCTGTTCTCACTTTGAATTTTAGGCTTCCTGTACTCTTGTCATCTTTAGCAAAGATTTGTTTCTCCTATATCCATAAAAGTTTCTCCCAACACTTTGATATAGTGTCCCAGCTGATTTTGTACCTGCCTTGCTGCTGCTGCTTTCCTTCCCTACCTTTCTTCCTTCCTTTCCTCCCTTTTGCTTTCCTCCCTATTTTCCTCTTTTTCTGTCTTTCTGGAGATGTTGCACAATGGGCAGTTATATTCTGACAGTCCTATTTATGACCTTGTTACCTGCTTGTGATTGAAAATTCTGCTGGTGATTAGACTGAATGCATTTAGTTTCAGAAACAATGCTCAATTCAAGATGTCTTAATTCATTAGGACATATGAACACATAGGAGGGGAACATTTCCCTGAACATTTTAAAGTACTTTGAAAACAATATTCTCCTATCTTTTAACCAAAGAACTCCCTTACAATATTTTTAACATTATTTTAATTACATTTAAATAGAAATTATCATAAAAGACTAGCTCCAACAGAGGGAATTGATATCAGTGTATTTCTTACGGATATTTCTTAAACAATGCATACCATTTATGAAGAAAATAATATTCATTGTTTCTTTTTATTGAGAGAAGGACAGAGAGAAAGAGAGAGAGAATCAATTTCTATTGAGTTTTTCACATGGCTTTCATTGCTCTGACGCTTAGTTGTGTATATGGGTGCTGGGGTTTGAACCCATGTACTCCCACATGCTGGGCAGGGTGTCTTAACCACTGAGACACAACCCCAGCCCTGCATTGTTTCCTTTTAACACAACTACTTTAAGTCATTTAATTTTTACTGAATGTCAATTAAAATAAATCAGAGGATTAGGAATATAGCTGGGTGGTAGAATATTTACCTAACACACGTGAAGCCCTGGGTTCATATTTTATAACCTAAGCTCTTCACATTTTAAATAAGTGAAAGATGTGTAGAGGAACTTAACTAAGAACACAGTTTTTAGGATGATAGAGACATGTCATTCACTCATCCATTTGACTTCAGGACACTATCAAATTGGCTTTTATGCAAGTCTTAACTTAGCAGACATTTATAGAATATTCCATCCTAAAGAAATTGAGTTTACCTTCTTCTCAGAAGCTCACAGATCCTTCTCCAAAATAAACCACGTCCTAATACACAGAGCCAACCTTAACAAATACAAAAAATGGGGCTGGAGCGGTGGCTCGGGCGGTTACAGCGCTTGGCTGGCATGCACAAGTACACAGGTTCAAACCCCGGCACCCATGTACACAACTAAGTGTCGGAGCAACGAAAGCCATGTGAAAAACTCAATAAAAATTGATTCTCTCTCTCACTGTCCTTCTCTCTTAAAAAAAAATACATAAAATGTTGATATAGTTCTATGTATCCTGTCAGACCACAATACGATGATCTTAGCAATTAACAACAAGAAAAACAATGGAAACTACTAAAATACTTGGAAATTGAATAATACCCTTTTAAATGAAGAATGGATAAAAAAGGTACTGAGAACAGAAATTAAGAAATTCTTGGAAATGAATGAATGATGAAACAACATATCGAAATCTCTGGGATAGTATGATAGCATTCTTAAGAGGTAAATTTATAGCACTGAGTGCCTTCATCAAACATCAGGAAAGAACCCAAATTAATAATCTTATGCTCCAACTCAAATCCCTGCAAAAAGAGTAACAATCCAATCCCAAATCTAATAGAAGACAGGAAATAACTAAAATCAGAGCTGAAATCAATGAAATGGAGAACAAACAAAGCAATACAAATTACCAACAAAACAGAGTTGGTTCTTTGAAAAAATAAATAAGATCAACAGACCCCTTGACATCCTAATCAAAAGGAAAACTGAAGTGAAGCAAATCAGCAAAATTAAAGACAAAAATGAAGATATCACCACCAACTCAAACAAAATCCAGAAGATTATTAGAACTTATTTTGAAAAATTATACTCTGCCAAGTTTGATAATATGGAAGAAATAGATATCTGGCCACATTTGGCATGCCCAAATTAACACCTGAAGACATTGAAAATCTTAACCAACGAATTACAGGTAGTGAAATCAAATCAGCAATCAAAGGCTTTCCAAAAAAGAAAAGCCCAAGACCTGATGGATTCATGGAAGAATTCTTCCAGAACTTTATAGAAGAATTAACACTGATCCTCTACAAGCTTTTCCATGAAATTGAAAGGGTTAGAACCCTCCCAAACACTTTTTATGAAGTAAATATAACGGTGATACCAAAACCCAACAAAGACACATCAAGAAAAGAAAACTACAGACCAATTTCCCTAACAAACATAAACACTAAAATCCTTAATAAAATTCTAGCTATCCAGATTCAAAATACAACAAAAAGATAATACATCATGATGAAATGGGCTTCATTCCAGGAAAGCAGGGCTGATTCAACATACACAACAATAAATGTAATTCACCATTTAAACAGAATTAAAAATAAAAATCATATAATCAACTCAAGTTGATGCAGAAAAGGCCTTTGATAAAATTCAGCACTCATTTATGCTCAAAACTCTGGAGATGATAGGGATCAAAGAAAGATACTTTAATTTTGTAACAGCCATTTATGACACACGTTATGTGTGTATAGCCAACGTTACGCTTAATGGAGAAAGAATGAACACATTTTCACTGAAATCAGGAACAAGACAAGGTTGTCCACTTTCACCACTCTTATTCAATATAGTCCTTGAAACCATAGCCAGAGCTATCAGACAAGATAAGGAAATCAAAGGAATTCAAATAGGGAAGAAGAAGTCAAGATGTCTCTATTTGCTGATGACATGAACCTATACCTACCAGACCCAATAATCTTGACCAGAATACTCCAAGGGCTTATAAATGATTTCAGCAAAGCGGCTGACTATAAAATCAACACTCATAAATCATTAACTTCCCTATACTCCAGCAACAAGTCCACTGAAGAAGAAATCAGGTACTCTGTCTTATTTACAATCTCCTAAAAAAAAAATACTTGGGCATCAATCTAACAAAGGATATTATGGACCTCTACAACAAAAACTATCTAACATTAAAAAAACAAATTGCAGAAGACCTGAGTAGATGCAAAAACATTCCATGTTCTTGGTTAGGCAGAATAAATATAATCAAAATGGCCATTCTACTGAAAGACTTATACAGATTCAATGCAATCCCCATCAAGTTACCAATTACATTCTTCATGGGTATAGAAAAAGCAATTCTCAAATTCATATGGAATAAGAGAAGATGCAGAATAGCCAAAAATATTGCTAAGCAGGAAAGAGGAAGCAGGAGGTGTCACAAACCGTGACCTGAAATTATACTGTAGGGCTATAGTAACAAATATAGTGTGGTATTAGTGTCAAAACAGACTTGAAGACCAATGGAACAGAACAGAAGATACTGAGATGAATCTCCAAATCTATAACCATCTGATATTTGATAAAAGCAGCAAAAACATAGTGTGTAAGGACAGACTGTTCAACAAATGGTGCTGGACAAACTGGACAGCAATATACAGACAACTGAGATTGAATCCTTAACTCTCTCCCTGCACAAAAATCAAATCAAAATGGTTCAAGGATCTGGAAATGAAACCAGCAACTTTACAATTGCTTGAAGAAAAAATAGTATCAACAATAGTGTTCGGTACCACCTTCCTTAATAAGACTCCCATAGCGCAAGCTTTCAAGCCCAGAACAAATGAATGGTATGCCATTAAACTAAAAAGCTTCTGCACAGCTAAAGAATTAGTCAAGAGTGTCAAGAGAGAACCTATAGAATGGGAGAAAATCTTTACCTGCTATACCTTGGACAGAGGGCTAATATCCAGAATATACAAAGAACTCAAAAAAAAAAAAAAAACTGAACACCAAAACCACCAATAAATGGGCTAGGGAGCTAAATAAAAATTTCTCAATGGAGGAAGTCCAAAAAGCCCCAGAACATATGAGAAAAAATTCTACATCACTAGCAATCAGAAAAATGCAAATCAAAACTTCAGTAAGACTACACCTCGCTCCAATCAGAGAGTAAACATTGAAGAATTCAAATAATGACAGGTGCTGAAGGGACTGTTTAAAGAGAGGAATATTGTAACACTGTTGGTGGGTCTGCAAACTGGTACAGCCACTCTGAAAAGCAGTGTGGAGACTCCTCAAAAAACTAGAACTGGAACCATGCTAGGACCCAGCTATCCCATTCCTGGATATTTTCCCAAAAGAGTTAGTATTGGCATATTACAAAGATACAGCTTCATCAATGTTTTTAGCAGCTCAATTTACTAAAGCTAGACTATGGAAACAACCCAAATGCCTCTCACTGGATGAGTGGATTAAAAAATATGTACATATATACAAGGGAATTCTACTCTGCTGTTAGAACATTATCATGACATTTGCAGCCAAATGGATGGAGATAGAAAAAATTATGCTGAGTGAAATATACCAAACTCAGAGACTCAAGGGATGAATGTTTTCTCTCATATGTGGAAACTAGAATACAATCAGAAACAGACTGAAAGATGGCTAAGTTAATAATAGCCTCAACATGCGTGAATTTTTACATGAACCGGGGAACCTTGCCTATGACACTGGAGGATGAAGGGAAGGGAGGATGGATGGGGATGGGAATAGGAGGGATATCAAGGCAGTTGGAGGGAGGGAATATTGGGTTTATCAACCTAGTGGGGAACCTTCAACTTCCATGAGAAGCCCAACTAACATGGAGGTAAAGTAGGAGGAAACTTGGGATGGCAGGGGGCAAATGGGTTAGAAAGTGAATGCATGAATGGCATCAGCCTTGGATTGCTCTGTCATTGTGCATTTTTTAATGATTATATGGCAACTATTCTCTCCTAAATGTAAGACTGTCTTTAATGAATAAAAAGAAATATTTGTATCCAAGCTTATCTTCAACATCTATATTATAAACCAGTATCTTATGATGCTAGTTTTCATGTACTTGTTCACATACCTTTGTGTCAAAGTAAAGTAAGAACTGATAAAAACTGACCACATTGAATGCTACTTTTACATATAATTGTAATGCACTAATTAAAATAATAATTATATACAAAGAAGATAAATCAATAGAGTTGAGAAAGCAGGGAATTAGGAAGGGAGTGTAAGCGAAGGTACATGGAAATTAGATTGATAAGATTATGTTTTGTGAATATGTAAATATGGCATAATGTATAATTACATTATGTATAATTATAATGCACCAATAAAAACAAAGTAAAATCTGTAAAAGTTCCTAATGAATTTTTTCTCTACCTAGATGACTTAAGTAACATTCTAATCTAATACATTATATGAAAACAGATTTTACCAAAAATTAGTTCTTCAAGAAACAATCTTATTTATTTGATTTTCTCATGCCTAGAAGTGCTACATGATGGAAAAAACAAAACAAAACAAAACGGTGGCCAGGCATGTTAGTGCATGCCTGTTATCCTAGTGGCTTGGGAGGCTGAGGCAGGAGGACTGCAGTTCAAAACAGCCTCAGCAACTTTGTGAGACCCTAAGCAACTTAGTGAGATCTTGTCTCAGAATGAAAAATGAAGAAAATGGGCTGGGAATGTGGCTCAGTGGTTAATTATCCTTGAGTTCAATCTCCGGGACAAAAAAGAAAAAGTGAGTGAATGAACCTACTCATTGTCTTTAGCATACTTCCTGTTTAAATGCAAGATATCCTTAGCCATATTTTAAAGGATTCTGTGTTTTAGTGCATTTGTTATGTTTTGGATTCATTTCTAGATACTGCCTCTACTGTTAATGGTAGCTTACCAACACCAGATTAACTTTACTAAGTTCTTTATTTTCTTATATTTTTCCTATGTCTATCATGTTTAAATCCCTTTCAGGATGTATCTTCATCTGCTAGCCTGCCTCACTCACCCACCTAAATCCCACTGGTTCTCAGCAGGAGCCAGCAAATCTTTAGTTTCTTCATCTGTGTGTTCTCCTATCCTACAATAACCCTGTCTCTCTCCATTTTTAAATTTTTACTTTCCTCCAGTCATGTGCTTATTATTCTTTCTCATCTTTCCTTTTTAAATCCTATGCATCTTAAACTAACAGCCTTAGTTCTTCACCTCATTTTGCCAGTTACCCCCAAATCGCATCTTATTTCTTGAATTTTTATATATTTGTATTATAGTAACCAGTTCTTAAATATAGATTATATTATATTACCTCTGTATTTTGTGATCATAATTCTCCCCTATGACCAGAATAAAAATTTGTTAGGTTGGACATAATGTATAATGTATTTACCAGATTATTTACAGCATCTTCTCACAAGCAGAATTTCAGCTAATGTCCTCTGTTGATAAGAAGAGAGGTGTGGGTCAAGGTCATGTCCTTCAATTATGTTAGCCACCTTCATTTGATGTTATAAGTTTTATGAAGTCATTTTAGTCTTGTATTTCTGGATCCACAGCTTATGCTGTGTCTGAAATAATTATTTGGTTTAAGCTTATTTGTGATAGAAGAAAATTAAAATCTTCCCTTAAAGAGTTAAAAATAGCAGTGTTTGTGTACAAATTGATGCTTTTGAATTCTTTGCTTAGATTTAAGATTACATGAACAAATTTTCAGGGCCTAATCCATTTCTCAAAATTGGTCTGTGTCCCACAAAAGGAGAACTTCCTCTGATAGTTGTTTCTCTCCTTAATGGATAAAACTTCTTGCTAATTCAGGATAATGTGTAATTTATTAATTGAAGTTTTTTCCGTAAAAATACTTGATTAATTTAATAAATTTCGTAGACTTATGTGGATGCCAGATGTCAGCATACATGATGATAATGGAATGTGTATCATAGTTTACAAAACAGCTAATATTTCTATGACTTGTGTCTTTGCTATAGTGAGAAACACTTTATGCTTCTCTATGAGTTTACTTTCCCAGTTTGGTTTGCCCTCTAATTCAACAAATGAAATGACTGATAGTGGAAGATGGACCCATAGAGGGTCTGTTTGTATGAAAACATGACCGAAATCATAGCTAATGAAACTGTTACAATATATGATTTCTTCACTTAGTATTCTCACCTATTTATTTTTAAATAACTCTACTGTATTGTACCTTTCAAATAGTATTAAGAACATCACTAGCACTTGACCATTTAAAAAAATGAGTATTATTGGGTGTTACTATGAATCATGTTGACTAATGTCATATAGGGAGTAATTTAGGACTGAATTCCACAGGAAGCAATTATGTCCTGCATGTTCTGGGAGCATAAAGCTCAGTGAAAATATTATGCACTTCCCTTTCTTAATCCCACACACTATAATGTAACATAGGGGCATTTAAACAATAACTCTTGGCCTTCTCCAAATCTTTCATACTTTATCTACATCTTTCATTTATTAAATGGACATAGAGATAAATATAAGTACAAGTAGAACAGTGAAAGGAAAAAAATGACCAGAAGAACATAAATTAAATTGATAGGTCAGTCCCCTTAGTTTTAACAGCCTGCAGACATAACGTATTCAATTCTAGGTTGTTTGACATTACCACCAGTAATGGTTCCTAAGGATATTTTATGCTTCTCTATGAATTTGTTTTACCAGTGGGAGTAGTTCTATTCATCAACAAATGTGACAAAAATTTTTGAGAAACATGCAATGCTATCATAATTATGTGTATTTTATAAATATGTGTAGGTGTTTCTTATGTACTTTCCTTTACATTTTAGTGAGGTCTAGCCATCTGACTCAGAAATATGTGAAAGGAGCTGGAGGATTATTATCTTAAATATTTAAGTAGAGTATTTTTATAGAAATTATCTAATCAGAATAGAAGCTTTGTAGTTGAAAATTTAATTATATAAACTTATGTGGATGATAGTACTGTCACATATAATTTTAATTACATGTTTATTACAACCATTAATCATACTACTGTAATGGTATCATTTTGAAGTATGGAGATAACAAATAGTGTTAATATTTGCATCATAAGTCTATGAGGGCATTTGAAACTACAAACAGAATTTTCTATGTCAGATATTTTAGAGTGATTTATCAGTTAGTAACTAGATTTTTACATTTACTATAAACAGGTTTTTGTGATCAACTTTGGTCTCCAAATCATAGCAAAAATAGTACTGCAAATTAATGTAGTCATTAAAGATGTTGCAGTCTGTATTTTCCATAAGTGCTATAAAATTACTTCACAATTATAGATATTAATCATTATTACATTTAAAATATATATTTTTAATAAGACAACTAGAAATTTACTGTTTTATCCTTCATATAAGTAAGCTAAGCTTCTAAGATACAAAAGCTTTGAAGATGACTGATTGTCATAATAATAATCTACTCTGTGGAGAACCATATGGGAGCCAATCATTGTGCAATATATCTCACATATATATCATAAAGTTTTCTAGCATCTTCACAATGTATTATCATTATTTATTAAGATATGTATTCAAAGTCACAAATGTATTTGTGTAAATTTATTTCCAAACATACTAAAATTAGAGAAGTGTATACAGTGAGATAATTTATATGGGAGAACCACAGCCAAGCACAGCAGTTTTTGGTTCTAATAAATGAGAGAAAGAGTCTGTAGTGAACTTACCATGTCATTCACCTATGTCTTGTCTTTGCTTTTTTTTTCTAAATTTTTTTTTTTGGTATCAAAGATTGGATTCAAGAGCACTTAACCACTAGGTCACATCCCCAGCCCTTTTTTATTTTTTTCCAAGTTTTTTTAATTAGTTTAACATAGTCTTACATATTGAAGGGATGCATTGCTACACATTCACTATGCATACATAAGGACAAAGTAAATTGAACCCTATTTTTGGCAGGATTTCCCCCACTTCACCCACTCCCCAATCTCTTGTCTCCTCTGTAATTCTTGCTGTTATAGATATAAAGGAACATATACATGTATGTTAATTTTTCAAATTTCTAGATTTATATGAGTGTATAAATTGTATAAATGTACATTGACCTTCTTAGGGGAATCAAGTGGACCCTATAGCATCAAGAACCCCATCCCCTTTCCCTTCTGTTCCTTGCTGCATTCCTCCCACTGCCCATAACTTTATAGCTGTAGTATCCACAGATTATGTGTTACTTTGAATTTGGTGAGTCTGTGAACTCCTATCCTAGATTTTACTCTAGCTTCCACATATAAGAGAAAAAATTCGACTCCTAAGTCTCTGTATTTGATTATTTCATTCACAATGATTTTTTTTCCATTTCCACCAGCATGATTTTTTTCCCATTTCCATCTATTTACCTGCAAAAGCTCTGATAACATTCCTTCTAATAGCTGAGTGGAACTCCATTGTGTATGTGTGTATGTGTGTGTATCATAGTTTATGGATCCATTCACACAGTTAATGGCATTTGGGTTGATTCCATAATGTAGCTGTTGTAAATTGTGCTGCTATAAACATTGATGTAATTGTGTCATTGTAATATGATGATTGTAGGTCTTCTTGGAAAATGCCTAGGAGTGGAATAGCTGGGTCATATACAGTGTTTCCATGAGAATTTTTTTAAGAGAGAAGGACAGTGAGAAAGAGAAAGAGAGAATCAATTTTACTTAGAGTTTCTAGTGGCTTTCATTGCTTTGACACTTAGTTGTATGTAGTTCTGGGGTTTGAACCTGAGTCCTCACTCATGCCAGGCAAGTGCTGGAACCCTGGAACTACTGCTCTAGCCTTTCTAGCTCTTTTTATTTTTAAAGACAAAGGGACAGTGAGTGAGAGAGAAGAGAGAGAAAGAGAGAATCAATTTTATTTTATTTTTTCATGTGGCTGTAGTTGCTCTGACACTTCCTTGTGTACATGATGCTGGGGTTGAAACCTGTGTCATCACCCATGTTAGGCAAGCACTTAACCACTTAGCTACTGCTCCAGCCCTTCCATCCTAATTTTTTGAGGAGTCTCCACACTGCTCTCCATAGTGATTGTATCAGTCTTCAGTCCCACTGACAGTATGTTAGTGTTCCTTTCTCCCTTCAGCCCCTTCAGCATATTATTGTCCATATTCTTCATCTTTGCCAATTTTAGTAGAGTGAGGTAAAATCCTAAGGTAGGTTGGATTTGCATTTCTCTGATTGCTAGTGCTGTGGAATACTTTTTCATATTTTTATTGACTTTTTGAAATTCCTGTGTTGAGAAGTTTTTGTTTAGTTCTATAACCCATTTATTGATTGGTTTGTTTATGTATTTGATGTTACATTTTTTGAGTTGTTTGTGTGTTCTGGATATTAGCCCTCTGAGGAGTAGTGGGCTATGATTTTTCTCTCATTCTATAGATTCTCTCTTGACACTCTTGACAAATTCCTTATCTGTGCAGAAGCTTTTCAGTTTAATGGCATTCCACTCATTGATTCTTCCACTATGGGAGTCTTGTTAAGGAAGAAGGTGCCTACACCAATAAGGTGGAGTATTTATCATATTTTTTCTCCTAATAATTTTGTAATTTTTTCATCCATTTTGATTTGATTTTTGTGCAGGGTAAAAGATAAGGATTTAATTTCAGTTTTCTGCATATGGCTATCCAGGTTGTCCAGCACCATTTGTTGAACAGTCTGTCTTTCTTCCAAGCTATATTTTTGCCCCCTTGGTTGATAATCAGATGGTTAAAGATATGTGGATTGATCTCAGTGTCTTCTGTTCTATTCCATTGGTCCTTGATGCCTATTTTTATACCAATACCACGATGTTTTTACAGCTCTATAGCATAATTTCAGATCAGGACAGCTCTATAGTATAATTTCAGATCAGGTATTACGATGCCTCCTGATTATTTTTTTTCTTAGTAATGCTTTGGCTATTCTGCATTTCTTATTGTTCCAAATGAATTTAAGATTTGATTTTTCTATATCTATAAATAATGATATTGGTATCATGATGGAAATTGTGTTGAATCTGTATAGTACTTTGAACAAATTTGTCATTTAAATTATATTGATTCCACCTAACCAAGAACATGGAATGTATTTCCCTTTACTCAAGTCTTACAGTTTTTTTAAATGTTCAATAGTTTTCATCATAGAGGTATTTTATTTCATTTGTTAGATTAATTCCCAAGTATTTTATTCTTTTTGAGGTTATTGAGAGTGGGATGGATTTCCTGATTTCTTCTTTGGCTGAATTACTATTGGAGTATAGGATAGCTATTGATTTGTGGAGGTTTTTTTTGGGGGGGGTTATTCTAGTATAGCATCGTGTCAATGACAAATAGAGGCAGGTTAACTTCCTCTTTTCCTATTCAAATCCCTTTGATTTCCTTCTCTTGTCTGATTGCTCTGGCTAGGTTTTTGAGGACCATATCAAATAAGAATAGTGAGAGGGACAGCCTTGTCTTTTTCCTGAGTTCTGTGGGAATGCTTTCAGTTTTTCTCCATTTAGTATAATGTTGGCTGTTGGTTTGTCATAAATCCCCCTTACAAAGTTAAGCTTATTTGATACCTATCTAGTCCAGTGTTTTGATCATCAGAGATAATCATATGTTTTTTATTTCACTTCTGTTTAAGTGATGAATCACATTTATTGATTTGTATATGTTGTATCACTAGCCTTGCATTCCTGTAATGAAGCCCACTTGATAGTGACATATTTTCTTTTTGGTCTCTTTTTGGATGTAGTTTCCTAGAATTTTAAGGGTGTTTGCATTTGTGTTCATCATGGAAATTGGTCAGTAGTTTTCTTGATGCATCTTTGTTGGGTTTTGGTATCAGGATCATGGTTGTCTCATAAAAACTTTTTATGAGACATCCCATGAGATTTCCATCCCTTTCAATTTCATGGGATGGTTTAATAAGGAGTGGTGTTAGTTCTTCTCTAAAGGTCTGACAGAATTCAGCTGAGAATCCATCAGATTCTGGGCTTTTCTTTACGTGAAGGCTTTTGATTGCTCTTTCAATTTCACTTCCTGATACTGGTCTGTTTAGGTTTAAAAATTCTCCTGCATCAATTTGGGAATGTTGTATGTGGCTAGTTATTTGTCCATGTCCTCCATATTATCCAACCGGAGGAGTATAGTTTTTCGGAATAGGTTTTGATAATCCTCTGGATTTAGATGGGTCAGTGGGGATGTCCACATTTTTTTCTGATATGGTTGATTTGTTTTATTTCATTCTTTCTTTTGGTGAGGTTGATTATGGGTCAGTCAATTTTATTTACTTTTTTAAAGAATACCAACTTTTTGCTTCATTGATTCTCTATTTTTTTTTATTCTCAATTTCATTGATTTTTGGCAATGATCTTGGTTATTTTCAGTCTTTTACTGACTTTGGGATTGGATTTTTCTTTTTTTAATTTTTGCAGGGAGTTGAGGTAGAGCATAAGCTTATTTTGGGGGGCTCTCTAATGATTTTTGATGAAGGCACTCGGTACTATAAATTTACCTATTAAGAATGCTTCCATACTTTCCCAGAGATTTCGCTGTGTTGTGTCTTCATTCTCATTCATTTTCACAAAGTTTTTTACTTCATTTCTCATTTCCTCTTTGATCCATTCTTCAGTTAAAAGGGTATTATTCGGGTTGGAGCAGTGGCTCAGTGGTTACAGCACTTGCCTGGCATGCACAAGTATGCGAGTTCAAATCCCAGTACCAGCTACACAACAAAATCTTGGATTAAGGAAAGCCACATGAAAAACTAAATGAAATTGATTTTCTCCCCACCTCCACTGTCCCTCTCTCTTAAAAAAAAACAAAAAAAAAAACCAGAGGGTATTATTCAATCTCCATGTATTTATGTACCTTCTGTTATTTTTCTTGCTGTTAATAGCTAGCATCATACTATTAAGATCTAATAGGATACACAGGATTATACCAGCTTTTTTGTATTTATTAAGCTGCTGTTTGTGGACTATGATATGATCTATTTGGAGAAGGATCCATGTGTTTCTGAGAAAAGAATGAACTCAGCTGATTTGGAATGGAATATTCTGTAGATGGATGTTAAGTCCATTTGATTTACAGATAAGCTGAAGATATCTTGTTTGAGTTTTTGCTTTGATGATCTGTCTATTGGTGATAAAGATGAATTAAGGTTCCCCAGTATTATTGTTTTGAGGTTGATGCATTTTTTAATGTCAAAGTATTTTTTGCATGCTTCCATTGGGATCATTGGAATTTGGGGCATAGATTTTTACTACAGTTATAACTTCTTGATGTAGTGTTCCCTTTACTAAGATGTAGTGGGTTTCTTTGTCTCTGCTGACTAACTTTTGTTTGATATCTACTTTGTCAAATAAAAGTATCACAATTCCAGCTTGATTTCCTTGGCTATAAGGCTGATAGGTTTTTTTCCAACCTTTCACCTTCATTCTGTGCCTACCTTTGGCTGTGAGATGCATCTCATGTAAGAAGTATAATGTTGGATTTTGTTTTTTTGATCTAGTCTGCTAATCTGTGTCTTTTGATTAGGGTGTTGAATCCATTCACATTCATTGTTAGATTAGATATTCTAATTCCCTGACATTGTGATCTTTGCTATATTTTGTTTTGTCTGTAACTTTATTATAGGTCTGCAATCATGGATTTTGAGTCATTTTGTTCTCTTTATCATACTTGTTTTTGCTGTTGAGTCCTTTCCATGTCCATATAAATTTTAATGGCAGTTTCCACAAAGAACCATGTTCAGATATTTGTTGAAATTCCATTCATCTATGAATACGGTTAGGTAAAATTGGATTCTTAATCTACTGAGTTCTTTAATCCATGAACATTGTATACCTTTTCATTCAATTATGTTTTCTATATTTTTTTCTTAATGTTGTGGAGTCTTCGATGTACAAATATTTCATATGCTTTGTTAGATTTATCTGTAACTATTTTGTTTGTTACTTGAATTTTTAACTTTTATTTATAAGTATTTTTGTTGCTATTAGAAGTATAACATTTCTTTATAGGCATCATGTTTGCCTGTGTTGAAAATCTCACAGATCCTTTTTTCTGAAAAAATATAATCTGTAATTTTATCATGTGGCATGATTTGTCAGTGTTTGTCAGATTTGGGTTCAAGTACTTTAAATCCAATTACCTAAAATTTTGCTGCTATTTTCTGTTTTATTATACTAGATAAGGAATCAGTGAACATTCTCGTCATTCATTGTTCCCCATCACATAGTGGTTCTTCTTTTACTGGTTTGTTCTATATTTCTCATTTTAAATGTATTTATTTTGAATAATTCAGTTATAGTAGACCTTAGTACAGTTTTCTTTGGCTTTACCTTTGCTGTGATTTAATGAGTTTTTTGGATCTGTGGGTTCATATTGTTACAAAAATTTGAAAAAGTTGAATAATTTTACAGTATATTTTCTTGTTCCCCCATTTCTTGTACACCATTTACACACATTTTCTAACCTGACATTTTCCAATAAGTCACTTGATATTTTTCCCATATCCTCCCATGTGCTTTTTTCCACAGTTGTTTTCCTTTCTGTACTTTAATTTGAATAGGTTCTATTGCTCCACATTGAATTTCACTGTTCATTTCTTCTTTAGTGCTTCATTTGCTACTAAATGCAACTAGTAATATTTTTTACTTCTGAAGTTATATTTTTACTTCTAAATATGCCATCCTCTCTTGGTTTCCAATTTCCTTCTGATAGTATTTATTCTCTTGTTTTTAAATGTTTTCCTTTAAATGATTGAACATGTTAATGGAAGCTAATTTAAATATAGTCTACCAATTTCAGTATCTGTGTTTTCTGAATTTTTGACTGTTCTCTTAGCTATTGTTCACATTTTTCTTGCTTTTCTAATGTGTGGTAATACTTGTATATTTAGCTTTGTGAAGGCCATGTTGTGGGGATATATTCCTCAATAACAGAATGCTAAATTTAATTTAGGTTAAACATTCTTTGTTTTTTACTTGTAGATCAGCTTGATGATACCAAGGTTTTTTTGTTTTAATTTTTTGATTTTGATTTTTTGTTTTTGTTCTGCTTTGTTAGAACATGTAGAGAGTAGCCTATAGTTGTGGTTTTTCTAGGTTCTCTCCTGAATCCTAGAAAGTTTAATAAACTCTTTCTTCTTTGATTGGAAGTAACTCTAATATCTAATAGCCTTGTATCAGCTCAAGGAATTATTCAGTCCCAAGTCTTTAGTAGTTATTTCTCTGGTAGTTCTCTTTTGAAATCCTAGCACCTGGCCAAATGCAGACTCAATTTAATATTCAAAGTTTCAAAGGGGAGCTGTGTTGTAGATTTATTGAACTCCTTGGTATTGCTCCTTTCTCTTTAGAATCTTGTCTGAGAAATTCTAGCAGCTCAATGCAGTTGAATACAATCTCTGTTTCTGCAGCTCAGCAACAGTTCCATGAATTATTTGCTATTCGTCCCCCTGTGGATCATCTTTTTGTTGCTCCTTCTCTCCAACATTACTGTCATTACTACAGGTGCTCTAATGTCTGAAAATAACTCTTCATAAATATCTATTTCATTTGTGTTTATTGATAGTGATGGGGGACCATTCATTATCAATTGTTCTTTCATGAATGGAAGTAAAAATTTATTAATAATTTTACTCATTTTTATGTTGCATAATCAAAATTAGATATGCTTAAAAATCATAGTTTTGGGGCTTGGGTTGTAGCTTAGTGGCAGAGCACTTGCCTGGCAAATGTAAGGCACTGGGTTAAACTCTTAGAACTACATAAATATAAAAAAAATTATTTTAAAAGTATATCTTCAGAAAGATTTTTTTTAAATCATAGTTTTAGTTTCAGTTTGTTTTGTTCGTTTTTCAATTTGTTGTATGTCACTCCACTTATCTCTAACCCTTTTTTCAGTGTCCAGAATTTCTATGCTTTTCCTAGACTCATAGAGTAATGCTAGAGATGAAGCATCAAACTGCAAAGCTCTACAGTGTGTTGTATCTGAGATGGCATTTGGGCTTTCACCTGGCCCATCTTTTGGAACTTTTCTTGTCCCTGTATGTCTGGCAGCATGTGAAGGAGAAAGCCAGTGGGCTTTTCCCAGAGTTCATGTTGTATTGTGGCATTCATTCTTGCCTCCTATTCTTGTGTAATATGCTTTTAGCTAGCTATTTGCTTTATCTAGAAAGAAATGCTCATATTTAATTTGGCATTTGAGACACTTTTTAAGTTTTAATTCTGAGAGGAAGGGTTCCTCTCAGTCACCTTTGGGCTGAATTTCAATCATTTTGAATTCAGGTGATATTTTGGCAACTGGGAGGTAGATGAAAGGCACAGTGATTAACTCTGTTCAAAGTTTGCAATGCAATGGTTAGTGTTACAGGTACAATGAAGCACCCCAAAGAAAGCTTGGAAGAATAACTCATACTCCCTGAAACTTCTGGGCCCATTTTGTGTTTACATCTCTGATATATTGAAGTATGTTTTGTTTTAAGTATTATTTTTGTCAGTATTCTACCTGCACATAAATCCTGGACCATATATTTGTTTTCCATTTATTAAGATAAAACCAGAAGGAGGAATCTGTAGTAATAAAGTGCGCAGAAATTTTTGTCTAGAAACCATTGATTCCAATGAAAATGTGGGTGATTTGCCTTTTAATATTTTCCAGATAACTGTAAGTTAATTATAAAAATTCTTTTGAATGTATTGAGATAATTTCCTTCTCTAGGTAGAATTCTGAACTTTTAAACTCAGAACCAGTTTTCTATTTCTATTTTCTATAATAAACAATCAGTAACCTACCTTTTGAAAATATTGGAACCTCATTTTTTAAACA
This sequence comes from Aplodontia rufa, assembly GCA_004027875.1. Classification (NCBI taxonomy): domain Eukaryota; kingdom Metazoa; phylum Chordata; class Mammalia; order Rodentia; family Aplodontiidae; genus Aplodontia; species Aplodontia rufa. The sequence continues at coordinate 29,466 of PVKS010001528.1, forward strand.
TAGTATCACTAACCAGAACATTTCATCATCATGTGTTTAAAAGTAGTTGCACTACAGCTTATACTAGAAAGGCATTTGATCTGAGCCTTAAAAGGAGTGCAATTAAAATACCCAAAACCCCAACATATATATGTAAGGTTTCATATATATATATGAATTATTCAATTTGAAAGAAGATTTAAATATGATTGTAGAGACATAAGATAAAATATGAGTGTGTAGTTTAAATATGAGTATATAGTGTCTATTTGAAAAGCTTTATAAAGATTCAATTCCACATTCATAAGACTTGCCAAAAGATATCTCAAGTGGGATATATTGTATGTATTTCAATTTGATAGATATTAGAAAAATAAAAATAGATTTATTCTCCATTAGCTATGCAATATTTTCTTTTATTTGCCTCCATTAATAAACTTTATTCTGAAAGGGATCAAAGTCTAGTGAAATCATGACTTTTTATTCAACATCTTCAAGAAAATTTTCCTGGTTCATCTCATGTTTATTTTGTATCACCTCTACATGGTATGTTTAATTTAATTTAAATTTATTTTTGATGTAATTTTAATGTAATATATGTGTACTATATGACTGCTGGTATATTTTCATGGACAGTTGCTTTCTAATTTGTAGATTTGGTATATTCAGGTTAAAATGTCCTGAAGGACCTGAATTTTTTTTCCTTTTTTTCTCTTTTTGATGCATGAGACTGTATCCTGGGTTCCACAACTATGAACACAGAAAAGAAGCTGTGAAAAGCATAAAATAGTAGGTTTTCTCTTGACACTGGGTCGAACTGCTGTTTTAAAGAATTTATAATTTTGCTGCAGGTAGTAAATGAAAGCAGGAAAACAATTCCTTGGAAATATCTTTGGTGCTTTGAAATAAATTTGTAAAAGATCAAAAGCACCCTGAAACACATAAGAAACCAAAGAAGCACATATAGAAACCAAAGGAACTGGAAATAAAAACATTGAAAAGTTTCAATGTCATCATTCCCGTAGAAGGGACTCTCAAAGAACTGTTTACTCTAATTCATGATATGTATTTTTCTGCTTGTCATACAACATAAACAGTGAAGTTTGAAGAACCTTAAGAAACTGTGTGTTTGTATTTATTTATTTACTTTTGTGGTACTGAGCTTTGAGCCCAGAGCCCCTCTAAGTTTTTATTTTGTTTTGAGGCATGGTCTCACTAAATTGCCAAGGCTGACCTCAAACATAATTCTCCTGTCTCAACCTCTCAAGTCCCTGATATTACAGGTGTGCACTACCATGATAGCTAAAAACAATATTCTAAAATATGCACGAGAATGTTAAGCATACTGTTTTGTTACACATTTGAAATATTTAAATTATTTCTAGAAATGCATAAAATATTATACATACTATGGACACACATGGTGATACATTTGAAATTAACTGAGTTGACTTAAAAATTATATATAATTCTGAATAGTTTTTCCAGGGATTCCACTGAAATACTTCAATTTAGTAAGTGTATCATGGAGATACATATTTACTTCATTACTTATTTAATATTTGTAAGATATTTTGATTTTTGTCAATATGAAATACCTGCAATTTTCTTCTTTACCTTCTTCTCCTTCTTTAAATTTGCTTTAGAATATAATGTATTATTATTCTGGAATCCTACATAGACTGCTATACCATATTTTAATATAATTTATAGGATATTTGACAGAATATATTTTCTATAAAATATCAATTTTATTACATAGAAATAATTTAGATTATTTGTAATCTGAAATACATTTTTAAATGTTGAGAGTAATTTAAAAATGTTTTATAATAATCTTTTCCATTCAATAATTATTATTCCAGAATAACTGTTTCTATATTGAGTGTAAATCAAAGAAAGTGTAGTTAATGAAAGTCATAGTCTGTATTTCCTTGAAAACTCAGAAATTTTTCCTACACTGAGTTCACAGTCTTAAAATTTCCAATTTTTACTTTTACCCATTTTTTCATTTATATTTTCAATGATTTATAAAAAGAGCAATGCTCAGTATAACATATCAATAAAAATGTGGAAAGAATGACCATTGCTTAAAGGCTTTTAGTTGCTTTTGCTACAGTTTTCAGTCAGATTTAGGCACAGAAAATATTCAGAATTTTAGTGTTAATATGTTAATATAGATGAATGCAGCTATAGATAGATGCAAAATTAACATAACATCAGAAATAAACAATATATGCCACTAAAATATTCTTGATTTATAAAGATAAACTGAATTTTCAAAACTAGTATTTGTAAGGCTGAAGGGGATTAAAAGGAGATTAAACTCATATATATGGTTATTAACTTTTTTGTTCACCATTAAGAGAATAATTAAAATTGGAGATAGCATATCTCCTTATATTCTTTGTTCTTCTTTTCTTTTTTTAGAGAGAGAGAAAAAGTTAATTTCATTTTTTCATCTGGTCTTCGTTTTTCCTCTACTTAGTTGTGTATGTGGTGCTGGGAACTGAACCTGGGTGCTTGCTCCTGCTAGGCAAGCACTCTACCGCTGAGCCAAGTCTCTAGCCCCTCTACTTACATTCTTTATTTTACTTTTTATCTAAGAGAAAAAAATACTTGTTAATAGAGGAATTGCTTTTACATCCCGAACACCCAAGACAGAATAAAGATATTTTGTAATTAAAAGATTGGTGGCACAGAAACCAAACCAAACCATGCATGTGAACTAAGACCTTATGTAATGATGGATTTTACAGATAGTATGCTGTTCCATATTGGCTTGGAATTTTTAGCAAGGAAGTTTAATCTTTTTTTGTGAGTTTCCTATCAAGCAGCGGATCATCTCAATACTAATCATTGTGTGGCTGCCATTTTTGACCCCTAAAGCTTAATGAATTGCCAGCTAATATAAATAGCAAGTGCTATCCCAGCCTTGGGATCCAGATTGGTAGTACCAGGCCTAGGTCAGTAAAGGTGTGGATTCCATACCAACTCTTCTCTTGGTTCCACTTACAAGGAGTTTGATTAAATGAGAAGTGACCCCTCCTTCTTCAGTGGATGGTTCCCAGAAAAGAGAATTGCCACAAGAGAAATATGACATGTCATGTGTGGCTTCAATAGAAATAAAAGAGACAGCACATTTTTTTTAAAGAAAGAGGGGACAATGAGAGAGAGAGAGACAGAGAGAGAAAGAGAGAAGCAATTTTTATTTAGTTTTTCATGTGACTTTCATTCCTCAGACACTTCGTGTGTATGTGGTGCTGGGGTTTGAACTCCTGTACTCGTGCATGCCAGGCAAGCACTGTAACCACTGAGCCACCACTCCAGACCAAAGACAGCACATTTTGAATTTCAAAAACTTTAATTATTTTTTAAACATGTAAGGATTTATTGAAAAGTAAAGTTCTGAAAATAAACCACTTGCTTCTTCTATTGAGAGTAATGGAATTTTGCCAGTTGATGATGTGCTAGTCTTCTGCCCCAGGAGATTCATGTAATGGGACAGGACGTTTATTATATATTCAAAAGTGATATGATTATGCTTTTTATTTCCACAGCAGAAATGATCTCATCACCAGAAATTATTTAGGCTTGCATTGAAGTGCTTTAATAACATTTCCAACCTGTATTAGTCTTGGTTGCAGGACGGATATGTGAAATGGCAGTGCTGAAAGAAGGAAATCATATAGGTGTTTGAATGAAATCTGAGCCCCAGTAACTGCATCCATTAAATGAAGATAAGTATTACATAATTGAGGTTTTATAATAGTATTCTCTGATTATTTATTTATGGGAGATATAAAAATATCAATTCTACATTTTTGTATTCTGTTGAACCATTTAAAACTGCCATGATTGCAGGTTGAAGGTGGTGAATCATTGAGTCTCACGTGGTTCAAACAAATACTTGGAATGTTGTAGTTGCCTTTCAGATTTCTAATGTTCACTTTATGCACAGTTGCTTATGTGCTAGATGCTGTGCTGAGCACCTTTCATACATTATCACATTTAGTAATGTGAGCAAACAAAATATAATTTATTATTATTATCCTTAATAAGTTGTTATTAAATTATGATTATTAAATTATTACTAAATTATATTTAATAACAATGAATATTATTATTCCCATTTTAGAGATGAAAAATTATAACAAGGAGACCTGTTAATTCAAAATCATGAAATTATTAAGGGGTAAAACTGGAATCTAAGACCAGCCTGTCTGAGTCCAAAACTCAGTTAGATATTTGCAATAAGCCCTCTTATATATTATATATTACTAATGTAAGAAACTATCTAGTGAACCTTATTTAAAAATACTGTGCAAAAGACTTTCAGAACTCCAAATATAGAAGTCCTAAAAATAGAAAAGCAAAATGTATTCTAGGAAATTAATGAAATAGACCCAAAGAAATTCTGGATATTGTATAATGGATGAAGATTTAGAATTGTTTAAGAAAAAAGAGTCTGTCTTTTATCTAGTTCATATCACAATATCTTTCCCGGTTTAATAAAAAGACATTTAATTCAGTGCTAAAATGAAATGAGCTATCAAGCCATGAAAAGACATGGAAGAAACTTAAATATTTATCACTCAGTTTGAAAAGGCTAAACTGTGATTTTAAGTAGATAACATTCTGGGAAAGGCAAAACTATGGGGGCAGTAAGAACTCAGTGGTATTCAGGGATTATTGGGGAGGGAGGGCTTAAACACAAAGGACTCTGAAGGCAGTTAAACTATGCTTTGTAACACCTAATGGTATCTGTTACACTATCTGCTGGAGCCCACATAATGTGGGATACCGGAGTGAACCTTACCATAAACTCTGGGTTATAATGTTGTGTGGAGGTAGGTTTATACATTGTAACAAATATTGAAAATGAGAGGGCAATATATGAGTGAGGACAGGAAATAAATGGAAAAATCTCTGCACTCAATTTTGCTGTGAATTTAGAAGTACTCTGAAAGAGGGGATTTTTTTGTTTTTTGTTGTTGTTTTCTTTAGAGGACATTTACAGTTGGGGCATGGATCCATGGTCAATTACTTGCTTGAGGCCCTGGGTTTGATCCCTAGACCACAGCTGATAAAAAACTGCCATCTGAGAAGAAATGCAAATGTCATTAAAAATTTGGTATATTTTTGGATACTACAACTTAATGATACTAACTGGCTGGATCCACTATCTTTCCTTGCTGCATTTTTCTTCTCACTGATGCCAACTCCTCCTCTCTGAATTGTACTTAGAACTAAAAAAGCATAAAATTGTTATTGTCATGAGTACTCAGTTGGAGAAAGTCAATTATTGTAGCAATGCTGACAGCTGCAAAGGAAAAATATATTCCAACAGTTAATATCTACTTCAGAACGATAAAAGAAGTTACTAGTGTTGTGAAAAGCGGCACTCCTACCGGTGCTGTTTCAGGAGCATTCATGCTCAGGAACAAAATTACTCACAAAGACATGTATACATTTTTCTTTTTCAATCTGTGCCATCCCACTCACCTCTTATAGGTAAACAATCTCATAAGTTTCTGGTTTATCCTATCTGAAATTCTTATTGCATGAAATGTGCAGATCCACATATGCATTCTTATGTCTCTTTATACTATACACAAAGGGTAGTATACTTTGAGAAATCTTTAATGTTTTTGTTTTTTTATTTTCACTCAGTATGCCTTGGAGAATATTCCATATCAATTCATAGAAATCTTCCTAATTTCCTTTTGCCAGCTCCATAATATACATATAGTGTATGGATTATTACAGTTTCTTTAATCACTCTGCATTGTTCAAAGATTTAGATTATTGGAATTGTCATAGTAATAAACAACATTCCATGAATGGTCCCCTGCAAATATATTTTTGGAGATATAGCTTTAGGTTAAATTCCTAGAAGTAGAAAGAATTTCAGGATCTTGAGTTAAGTTTACATAGTATATGGTCTACTTAGATGTTGCCAAAATTTCCTATAAATTAGTAGTAACTGTTTATGTTCCCACTAGCAATTTATGAGAGTAAAAGCTCTTAAAACATATTGTATCCTTTGCAGTTTTTAAGCAAATTGTTTTTGTAGTGAAACTGTGGTTGTCGTTATAGGCTACAGAAAAATTCAGAGTATGTAGAATCATAAAGTAATTGGAAGAGCAAAAGAGGAGCCATTTTTTAAAAGTGTATGCCTCCCCGTTTTGCCTACCCTTCCAGCATCCATTTCCTCTATCATTTATTTTAACTAATTAACATTTATATAGCACTCACACTGTGTGATCCCTATAACCTTAGTGGTATTGATTCATTCAATTTTCAGAAAAGTCCCACATGACAGATAATGATATCCCACTTATATAGTAGGGGATACTAAACCATAGAACTTTGAAGTCATTTGTCTAATTCCCTACTCCTGGGAAGTAGAAATATTAGACACAGACACAGGCAGTATGTGTCTGGAAAACATTCTCTTTATCAGTGTTCTTGCACTACAGTCAGAGATATGTCATGTATGAGTATCCAAATTCTTAAGTGGTAGGAGAAAAGCACTATTAAGAATCGCTAGGCTATGGAAACAACCCCGGTGTCCCTCACAGGAAGAATGGATCCAAAAACTGTGGTACATTTATACCATGGAATATTACACAGCAATTAGAAACAATGACATTGCCGCCTTCGAGGGTAAATGGATGGTTATGGAAGAGATCATGTTGAGTAAAATCAGCTTAACCCAGAGATCTAAGGGTCGATTGTCTCCACTCATCTGTGGAGGTGGGGACTAGACCCTGGACAATGAGAAAGTTGGTCTAGTAACATGAGTTAAATTCAGATAAGATGTAATGCTTTACAATTTAATACTATTTTTAGAGTTATAACGGGAAGGGGAATGGAGGGATAAGGGAGGGTAATTGGCGGGGGCACTCCTGGGGATAGTTGCAATGTCCAGAATATATACACATCTTATACACATTTTATATTGTTTTGTTAAAATCTTGCAAGGTTGCTCAAAAATAAAAAAATTAATAAAAAAATAAAATATATCAGATGTCTAAACATAACATTTATCAATTATCAATAAAAAACTCAAACCTTAAAAAAAAAGAATTAAATACTTCTCTGTAGAACCAGATATGGAAGTAACAAAGCAAGGGAAGAGAAAAGATAGGGAGGAAGGAAAGGGAGGGAGGAAAGAAGAGAGGAAAGTAGTTAAACACATTCTTATTAGTCTCAATTTGGAGTATAAATATTGCATAGAACCCAAAGTTCCTTAGGATATGGAACATCTAATTTAAAGAGATTTCAGTTACGGATTCATTTCTACCAATGTTTATAAAATTCTGATTTAGTTTATTTGGGGCCCATGCTTTCAGAGGTCTCAGTTCATAGATGGTCAACCCTGTTGCTGTGGGCTTTAAATGAGACGGACCCTTTTGGTGGAAGGGCATGGTGAAGGAAAGCAGCTCAGGACCTGGCTACCAAGAAAGACAGAGAGAGAGAGAGAGAGAGAGAGAGAGAGAACACTCCGCTCCAGGGACAAAATATATGCCTCAAAGATCTATATCCTTCAGCTACATCCTGCATGCCTACAGTTACCACCCAGTTAATCCCCATAAAGGGACTAATACACTGATTAGCTTAAAACTTTCAAACCCAATTATATTACCTCCAAAATTTCTGGTAATGTCTCACACACGAGCTTTGGGGGACACTTAATATCTGAATCCTAACAATCTTAACAGTTGTATCATTTGTTCTAATCATAGACTGTGTTCTCCTCTCGCTTCATGAAGAAGAAATTCTATCTCTGATAGTTTAAGTTACTTTCCCCCAACACCTCCCAATTAAAAACTGAATTGGGGCAGGGCCCCGGTTTCTTCACCTCTGTGCTGGCAGTTTTTCTACATTATTTGCTTAAGATTCTAGCATGTGGATCTTTGCTAGCTCTTTGTGTGTGATAGACAGAAGTGAGGGATATAATATGGACTGATATTGTTACTCCATCATTTCTACTTGTGTTCATCTCTATGCAGCCTACTTTTCTGCTGTTGTTTTTTTAAAGCCTTTTAATTTGAAAGCATTTTAGATAAGATGCTATCCAAAAATAAATACAGAAAAATCTAGGTACCCTTTACCATGTTTCTTTGAATGTTCATTTCTTTTAAAACTAATAAAATATCATGACTAGGTATGGACTAGGATTGGGTAAATTTATAACACAAGGATCTTTTAGGTTGCCCTTCTCTGTCTATGTCTGTGGCCCTCTCTCCTTCAATCTCCTGACTGCACCCATTGGTTCCAAATAACCTCTTCATTTCTATAATTTTGCAGTTGCTGGAATGTACAGTCAATTTTGTGTTTAATTTCATGAGCTGTTTTCCAGAATTGCTGTGTTGTTTTAGATTCCCATTAACATGATATGAGTGATCCAGCTTCTTCATATTCTTGCCAGCATTTGGTTGTTGGCATTATTTTCCTTTAGGTATTCCATTAGATATATAGTGACTAGCATCCTATTGTCATTTAAATTTTCAAGTCCTTAATGACTGATAATGTTGAATATACCAAAGCATAAAAAATATTTGACTTTTTGATTTTTAGAAATAGCCTTCCTAATAACACATATCCCACCATTTTAGAATTATTTACATGTGAATTCTCTGTCTTGAATTTTTTTTTAAGAGAGAAGGACAGTGAAAGAGACCGAGAAAGATAGAAACAACTTTATTTAGTTTTTCACATGGCCCCAATTGCTCCAACACTCAGCTGTGTACATGGTGCTGGGGTTTGAACCTGGGTCCTCGTGCTTGCCAGGCAAGCGCCAAAACCGCTGAGCCATCGCTCCAGCCCCTGACTTGAATTTTTAAAGAGATATCTAAAGAATTTCCTAATCATCACACCTGAAGAAAATCTAATTTCTAATATGTGCGCTGGGGGTAGATAACAAGTAGATATACATAAAAATGATATACTTTAATGTTGTAAGTGAATTTTTGAATGTTCCTAGCTTTACAAAACTGTGAAATTTCTCTCTACTGTTGGTATTACATATTCAGATCTATGGGATAATTATAACTCAAAATTTAGTGAATTATATGTACAATAGAAGTTCCAAATTTATACTTTAACTTTTTCCTGTGGTAATTTTTTCAACGCAGAAAGTATTTCATCAGTTACTAAAGTTCAAAAGTCTCTGAGATGCAGTTGCATAATAATATAATAGATGGCCAAGAAAATTACATAATTGTTTAAGATGGGAACTGAAGAAAATCATATTTAGTTGAAGCTATGAACAAAATTAGATAGCTAGTAGTGTAATATTTAAGTTAGCATTTTATCCAGATATAAGTTTCAGAAATAGTTCCTTAAATATACAGTTTCAAATTAAAATCTTAAAACTGTAGCTTATCTCTATTTTGGAGTTGAAATGGAAGAAAAATATGAAAAACTGGCAAAAACAAATAATCGAACCCACCTGAGATACCCGTCGGAGTAATATTATTCAGAGATCCTGAAATAAATATGCTACACATTTCCATTAATTCCTGTGTACTCATTAATATGCATTGATTTTTCAAGCCACAAACTTCCCTGTTATTCCCATCTTGTATCATTGGTAGAAAACTTAGTAACCTGCAGTGGCTCTTAAGTGGCCAGTCATGCTAGGAATCGGGTCTGTCCCTGAATGTGGCTTTGGGAAGTGAGTCTGAAATTCCTTGAAGTAAATGCAGGTTAGAAATGTCAAGACCAGTTAGAGTTATAAGGAACAGAGTGTATAAAAATTCAAAATGCTAATGTTTATCTTATTCTCAAGTATATCTTAAAAGAACAGGGAGTGGGAGGAAGGGTTGAGGAGGGGAAATACTAGACTTGAGTTAAAAGAAGGTACACTCCAAGCTTTTATGTCATTATATATAATATTGTCACATATATTTTAAAAAATATATGTTATTCAGGCTGAAGCAATGTCTCAGCAGTTAGAGTACTTGCCTGTCATGCATGAGAACCTGGTTTTGAACCCCAGCACCACATAAACAGCTATGTGTCATGAAAACTAAAGCCAGATTAAAGAAATAAATAAAATCAATTCTCTCTTTTTCTTTCTCCCTCTCTTTCTCTTTAAAAAAGTACATTTTTCATTGGTATAAAAATTATGACAATATACTTGGATATATTAAATATATTAGATATATTAGAATAAATATATACCCTAAAAAGAGAGGCAAGGGATCAGGGGATGGGAGGAGGGTGGTGGGGAAGTGCTGGTAGGGGATGTTGGCCAAAACATATTGTTGTATTGTGTACGTGTATGAATATGTGACAACAAATCCCATCATTATGTACACCTGTAATGCAATGTGAAGTAGAAAGACAGGGAAAAGTTGGGTCCAAGTAGGCAAGAAGAGCCCTTGTAAAAAGCAGAGAGATGGTGCTATCTGAGTGCCCCCTGATTATTGGTGAGCTTAGTGTTCTGCTGCTTGTGGTATTACTGGAACTCTCTCTTTAGATCAGTGACTCATCACTGAAATGAAAATATCCTAGTTAATACAAAGGAACAATGTGACAAACACCCTGCTGATTTTTTTCTCTCATGAACATTACTCTATTATGCACATATACACACAATGTATTTTTATATTCTCCTTATCAAAGTGCCAACCCAAATAGGAATAATCTAAGCTCAGATGTAGAACTCTCCAGGAAACATATTGTCTTTTATAGTGCAGAATGTGGATGAGTATTCTAATTCTGATTCACAAGTTGATGCTAGAATTATTTGACAAGCCCACCTTAAGATATTTTAAACTCACTGAACCTTGCTCAATGAGCCAGCATATAGCCAGTTGTACAGCTGGTGGCCTGATTATTGACATCCACCTGCAAAGACAATGAAGTAGAACTAAGTAGTGATTATTTAAGTAGTCACTGATGGGTACCTGACTAATGTGTACCCAGTTAAAGCCAATGAGGAATGACAAGAAGGTTCCTGAACATTTCATAAATTTGGCAGACACCATTTATAGTTAATATTGAGCATTTCTTAAGTGCCGGCATCTTAATGTTTTTAGTCTCCTCTTCCTTCAAAGTAGAAATAGATCAATAAATTTCACTCTATTTTGGATGTGTGTAATTTCAGCTAATACAACCTAAGTCATTTGTATAGATGTATTGGGAAGGGGGGGAGGGATAAGGATGGGTAATTGGGGGGGGCTCTTGGGGGCAAATATAATTTTCAGAATTTATATATATATATATATATATATATATATATATATATAATTTCATTAGAACCTTGTTTGATTGTTCAACAAATAAATTTCTGAATTAAAAAAAAGAATCTGAAAATGTATATAGGATGTACATGGAGAAGATGTTATTACCCTCAATACCACATGGATGCCATAGTTGATTTCATGTGCTTCTGATTTCATTCTCTTGAGTTGTTTTTCTTTGTTTTTGTGCCATTTCTTTTCTGATGAGTTCTGATCAGTGCAAAAGTTTTGTTTTTCTTTGATTGATTATATATGCTGTGTCAGTACATTGTGTTAGGCTTCAAGTGGCATGAAGTTTTCTGTACTACAAAAAAAAAAAGAGTTTGGGAATACAAAATGCCATTCAGGAGCCAAGAAAGATGAAAACTCATACTGTCATAAACGAATGTTTATTACAGCATGAAAAGTTTTCCTCCTCCTACAGGGACAATGCTGCAGGCAACTTAAACAGTAAATGGTGATCCTATTGTAATTGCTTCTGATTTGTTTATATTCTTTAATGTCTTAAGACTTTCAGTTGAATCATCCAAAATTCAATCTAGAATTCAAACTTTCCAGGAAGAAACAAACTGCATAGTTAAAACACTTACCTAGGATGTCTTCTTGGGTGTATCACTTCATTCTCCCAGGTTGTAAATGATCTGTTTCCTGCAAAATCTTGTAACTCTGAATGTGCAGCTCTCATTTATGTATGTGTGTATACACACATAATTTGTGTAATATGTATTTATCTTTTAAAGATTCCGTAAGATAGCAAGGTAAGTAACTAAACCCAGAATTACTAGTAGCAAAATTTTTCTGTTCAGAGTTTGTTGGGTTTTTTTAAATGTTCATTTATGACTGTGAGAGTTAATGGAATGGTCTTGGTCAGTGACAAACTTGGAGTTATATCCTGCCATAAACACCTTTTAACCTTGCAATATTGGAAATATTATTTACTTTTTCTGGATTCAGATTTTTATCAACAAAATAAAATAATAATACAATTTAAGCATCCCTAATCTAAAAACCTGAAATATAAAATGTTCCAGAATCTGAAACTTTATGAGGGTTAATATGGTCTATAAGTGGAAAATTCTACACCTGGATGCATATGATGGGTGGTAATCATAACACAGTTGTATTACAAATATTGTGTAAAATTACCACAGTTGTAAGGTGCATATAAAGCATAAAAGGAATTTTTTATTTAAACTTGGTCTCATGCCCAAGATATCTCATCAGGTATATAAGTAGTCCCAAATCTAAAAAGTCAAAAATCTAAATATTTATGGTCCTGATACATGTAAGATAAGGGATACTTAATCTGTACTTGTCAAGTTATTTTTAAGGGTGTGTGTGGTGAGGGGGTGGGTGTGGGTGTGTGGTGTATGGTGTTTTCCCTGCCACATGCTTGCTCTACAAGAAGAGAAAGGTAGCTATTAATGTAAAGATAATAATTAATCAAGGGCAGGTGCTTGTAATGCCAGCGATTTGGGAGACTGAGGCAGAAGGATCACAAGTTCAGTGCCAGCTTCAGCAACTTAGTGAGGCCCTAAACAACTTAGCAAGACTCTATCTCAAAATAAAGGAGACAACTGGCTCAGTGGTTAAACACCCCTGGGTTTAATCCCTGGTTTGTACGTACATACATACATACATACAAAAATAAATTCTAAACTGATTTAGTTGATTTTTTGTTGCTATGACCAAAAGACCTGAGAAGTGTTGCTGCCCAGGTGTCCCTGGGTGCGGGCGGGGCAATCCAAACCAGCCGGTTTGCCCCCCAGGAGCCGATCAGGAGAATGAGTGCTGCAGCCAAAACCCGGATCCCCCTTGCTGGAGATCCCTTCCCTCTCCTCGGGGGAAATGAGTCAACCACGGACAGTGGAAGGCAGCTCAAAAATCCCTTTATTTCCAAGGCACATGGATTTTTATAGAGAGGGGAGACAGCTAAGGAACCCATGGTGAAGCAGAAGACTGGCTTATCCCAGCCAATGAGGGACTGCTATGTTGGTGTTGTCAGCTATCCCCAACCTGAAGGTACAGAAAGAAAGAGGAAGCAGCCCTCAGGATCCCGCTCTTTTTTGCTCAGAGCGCGGGAAACATGAAAGAGGAAACCTAAGAGGAGAGGAAGAAGTGTCATGGCATCTGGCGCAGCGTTTGTCTTTTGCACAGTGCCCAACAGAGAAGAACTTTTTTTTTTTTTTAAAGAAAGAAGGGGCAGTGAGAGAGAGAGAGAAAGAGAGAATCAATTTTTATTTAGTTTTCCATGCGACTTTCATTCCCCAGACACTTTGTTGTGTGCATGGAGCTGAGGTTTGAACTCATGTACTTGTGTATGCCAGGCAAGCGCTGTAAATGCTGAGCCACAGCTCCAGCCCCTGACAAGAAAAATTTAATGGAGGAAAAGTTTATCTGGGCTCATGGGTTCAGAGGTTCTCAGTCCGTAAGCTGCCAACTCCATTGCTCTATCTATATAATATAGATGTGGCAGAATATTCTTACAGAAGGAATTGAAGGAGGAAAGCAGTTTAGGACAAGACAACCAGGAAGTGGAAAGAGACTGAGCTCAACTCACCAGGGACAAAATACCCCAAAGGCATGTCTCTAGTAACTGGCCTTTTTCAGCAACATCCTACATACCTTCAGCTATCACCCAGTTTATCCATTCAAATGAATTACCACACCGATTAGGTAAAGGTTCTCGTAACCCAATCATTTCACCTCTAAACTTCCATACATGGCCTCACATATGAGCTTTTGAAGGACACCTCGTATCCAAACCATGACATAAGCTAAATCAAATTATAAGAGAAGAATAAATAAAAAATAAATTATAATGAGAAATGTTGGTAAAGTTATTAAGTACTAAGACTTTGGCTTTCAGCAATGGAAATTAAGAAAATTAGCCCATTATCTTCCAACAAAGAAAACAGAAATAGTAAAGAAATAAAAAATGAAAATTTGAATACAATACAATGAAAAATTCAAGATCTGGGAGAAGCCAGAAATTAAAAGAAAAAAAGAAAATCTAATAATTGGAAGGCCTTGTTCCCCTGGGAAATTTGTTATTTGCAGAAGAAGCTGAGGTGTTGAGTGATTATTTAAACTTCGGATAGGCATACAGGGTTGCAAAGGCAGAAGTTTGAGTCTGGGTCTGCCAAGAGTAGTGAGCTTGATAAACCTCTGCATTTTGATTCGGGGCCCTGTAGGCTAATCCCAGCTACAAGGATAGACCAAAACACTATGCCATAAAGTAAATGAATTTGTTAGATCTACAACAGCATACAAGTGGATCTCAACAAATACAATGCTAAGTACAAGAGTGTGCACTGAATAGACAAAATTTTTAAAAAACCAGCACTCATAGGTTCTGACACCCTGACTTGGGACATGTGGGTGGCCCAGGAAGTATATTAAGTTGTTCCTGGATTAAAGTTTTTAGCATATCTATGTGAAAATCCTGTTTGAATAAAGAGAATATTATCCTAAACTTCACATTATTTCAACAATTTCTCAACTGGATTACATGAACGAGGCATTCAAATAGACAACCAACGCTCACAAAGTGATAGTTTCACCAGAAACAGCAGAAACCCCGGATGAATAGAATACTTAGTGGTCCAGATACTAGAATTTTCAAATACAGATGATAAGATGAACATGATTAATATGCCACGGAGATAAAGGACAAGAATTGAAACTTTCATCAGAATCTTGAAAGCTACCAAAAAATTTTGACATTTGAAACAGAACTTTATAACTGAAAAGGAAAACATGTAATTGTTGGATTTCATCACAGATTAGAGATGTAGCTGAAGATGTTTGGTGAACTAGAAGATTATTTGGAAGAAATTATATAGAATAAACTTTTTATATTAAGAAGAAAAGAAAGAACTACAGAAGATCCAGTGAGAATATATAACATATAACTGGAATCTTAGGAGAAGATGAGAGGCAGTGGAAGAAATTATATTTTAAGAAATAACAGCTATCATATTTTTAGATCTGAAAGGTTGTCACTTATATTGATGGTGAGGGAAATTAATATTAAAATCTCATTGAGGTACTTTTACACACAGTCCAGAATGATATTTTGAGTATTTCTTTCTTTTCTTTTCTCTCCCTCTTTTTTTTTTTTCTTGTCCATACTGGGGTTTTGAATCCAGCAGTGTTCTAGTATTGAGCTACATCCCCAGTCCTTTTCAATTTTTATTTTATTTTGAGACAGGGTCTCTTTTTTAAGTTACTCAGGCCTCACTGAGTTGCTTAGGCTGTCCTCAAATTTACAATCCTCCTAACTCAGCCTCCCAAGTCACTAGTATTACAGGTGTGTGCTGCTAGCATATCCAGCTTAGAATGATCAACATTTTAAAAGAATGATAATATGTGATACTAACAAAATTGTGGAGATATGGAAGCTTTGACATAGTGATAGTTGCACAAATTTTGCAGTAAATTTTAACAGTCTTTGCCTTTGCCTATTAAAATTTAATAAACGCAGTTTTACTTACAAGAAGCTAAGAAGAGGTGTGGTAATGTAACTGAGTGGCAGCATGATTATCTGCACTATACAAGTTCCTAGGTTTGATCTCAGCACTGTAAAAGAAAGGGGGTGGGGAGAATCAAAGAATGCACCAATGGGATGCATGTACTTCAAAAGACACATACATGAATGTTTATAGTAATATTATCTGTTATAGCCCAAACTGGATAAATACTCATCAATAACAAAATGGATAAATATTGTTTGATATTCATATAATAGAACATTACACCACAGTGTGATGAATTAATTGGAGCCACAAACAACATATGGATGAATCTCAACATATGTAATTCTGAGTTGAAGAGTGAAAAAATAGTATGAAGTGGATTATTAAGTAGAAATAAGCCATATTGTTAGAAATGAAAATAATAATTACTCTTAGAAGAATGAGAATTATAATTGGGAAGGCACAAAAACATGTTCTAGAATATTCTGTCACTAGGTCTGGGTAGTAGACACATGAGAGTGTTCACATTGTGTTAATTTGCTGACTGGGTCACGTTAAAGTTATAAAATCTGTATGTGGTTAT
This sequence comes from Aplodontia rufa, assembly GCA_004027875.1. Classification (NCBI taxonomy): domain Eukaryota; kingdom Metazoa; phylum Chordata; class Mammalia; order Rodentia; family Aplodontiidae; genus Aplodontia; species Aplodontia rufa. Next base: position 45,764 of record PVKS010001528.1, read on the forward strand.
ACCATAATCCAAAAATTAAAAATATAGGCAGGTGATTTAATTACTTCAGAAGAAGACCAGAAAACATGAGAAAATGGTAAACCTTAATAATAATTAGGTAAATAAATAGGTAAATGCATTTTAAACCAAAATGAGCTATCAATAATCACTGTCAAATGTCTACAATTAAAAATCGAATATAAAAACTTACAGAGCTCTCATTTACACAGGTGGGGGTACAACTGACAACCTTTGGGAAACTGTTGGCCATTATCTTCCAAAGTTGAATATATGTGTATATAACCAAGCAGCTGCCTCTCTATATCCACCCAACAGAAACTCTTCAACACTGCATAAATACATATGAGAATATAGAAGTGTCATTTGTAACATTTAAAATCTTGAAATCAGCAAATTGTCAACACTAAAACAGACACTTTATGCAATATTGTTAGAAGGGTATAGAATACACCAAAAAAATCAGAGCTTTGCCTTTCCTTTAGGATGATAATGTCTTTCTATTAATATATTCAAAAGCAAATATTTATATAGTGCTTTCTGTGTGCTAGGTGCTTTTACATTGTATATTTATTAAATCATTTAATTTTCCCCAATTCTATCAAGTAAATGCTTTTAAAGTCCATATTTTATACATGGAAACAGACAGAGCTTAATTTTCTGCAGGTCATGCAGAATGTAAATGTAACCAAGAAGCCGGTCATGGTGGCACTTCACTGTGTATATGACTGAGGCAGGAGGATCACTTGAGCCTCTGTGTTTACCATGCATGGGTAACAACATAGACCAAGAATGAATCCAAGAAAATATGTAATATGGAAAAAATTTTTGCATGTACCAAATCTATAAATCAGTAAATGAGACAGGTTAATTCCTTGCTGAAATGGAGTGAAATACATTAAAGGTGGGTATTATTTTAATTTTCATATAACCCAGAAACATTATGTCCAATAAAAACACAATATTACACAGTATATGAAGTACGGCATTTTTTCAAAGTCTTGAAGAATTATTAATTATACCCTTTGTCCTAGAAAATTAGAATCTATTTTCCAAATATTTACATTATGCAGAATATAAATTATCATGTCATGCTCAAAGTGAAGGTATCACATAACAAAACGCATAATCAAATTCATTAACAATTTATTTATAATTCAGTTTAATTTAAAACTTAATGAAATTCCCAAATATTTAGCAGTACCAAATTAAGTCCACTCAGTAAAGCTATTGATCCAAAACTAAATTAAGGAAATGTTTAAACATTCCTTAATCCAAAGATCTTCTGCTTTGTATGTTAAAACAATACACCAAAGGCATTGCTATGAGTATATAATATTCCAGACTTTTAAATATGCAAAGTTTAAAATGTGTGAGAATAGACCAGTTAATTATACTGAGACAAAGAAAAGAAGACAGTAAGCAGTAGGCGAAGTATACAGGGAAGATCATTGGAAAAGAGTAAGGAACATTTATCTGACATAAATTTAAAAAATAGTCCTCTTCATTCAAACGTACATCATTTCAACAGATCTGTTTTGTCACTAATGAACCTTAATAATTCACTCTTTAATAAATTCTGTTATAAATATAGCTTGCAGTTTTGTCCTTCTCAAGTGAGCTTTTACTATGTTTAATGTTCAAAGGTGAAAAAGATGGAATTTTTTTCGTAACTGAATGATGGTTTGGGAAGATAACAGAGTCTGTCAAAAGTCTCTCCAGAGGGGCTGGAGTGGTGGCTCAGTGGTTATGGTGCTTGCCTGGCACGCATGAGGATGTGGGTTCAAACACCAGCACCAAGTACACAATGAAATGTCAGAGCAACAAAAGCCACATGAAAACCTAAGAAAAAAATTGATTTTTCTCTTTCTCTCTCTCACTGCCCCTCTCTCTTTAAAAAAAGAAAGAAGTCTCTCTAGAATTTCATACAAGTAATATCCAATCATTTAAAATTTCTTTTTAGTAAAAGAAAGACTATTTTACAGGTGGAATGAGTAATAATTCTCAGAGGAAATATGGCCAGCTCACTGCGCTGTTGCTGACTACACTAGCAGCATCCCCTCCTGTGCTTCTCCACGTGATTACAAGTTGTGTTTGTGCGTGCAGTAGTCCTTCTGGCTAATATTACGGTTTTCTACTTTTCCTTTCTTTTTATTTTTCATTCACAATTTTGTATTGGCGCATTATATTTGTACAAATGATGGGATTTGTTGTTACATATTCATAGAAGTACACAATACAGCAATATAATTTGGTCAATATCCCTCCCCCCAGCACTCCCCCACCTTCCTCATTCTGTCCCCTGGTCCCTTGCCTCTCTTTCTGGGTCATATGTTTTTCCTATTATTCCCAAGTATAGTGACATATTCTTATATCCATGGACAACATTTTTTATATACATGACAATAATACATACAACAACATAGTTATAAAACCTTGGCGTGTATGTTGTTTTAACTCAGTTCCAGCATTTCCCCTTTTCCTCCCTTCCTCCAAAGAAGGCAAGTGCAAGCAGTGTTTAATCTTATTGTCAAATATATCTAAAAAGAAGGAGTGGGAGCTTTCTACCTTTCTAACTTTCAATGCCATTTCTTTTAAAAATATATTATCCTTCATTTTAAAGTTTAATTCCTTTCTACAATTTCAACTCTATACTGCTGTAGTGATTCATTATGAATTCCTCTCTGTTTTGTGTTTTAAATACTTTTTTTTATCTAGTGTTATGCTTCTCAACTATTTTATTTATGCCTGTTATGAAATAAATATTCCAAGTTTCATGGGAGTCTTTGTCTTACAATGAGACTCAAAAACTGAATCGTTTCTTAGAGTCACTTTGATTCACTCTTTCTAAGGATAGATCCTAAATTCTGAGCTTAACATAAAATGATAAATGTGGGATGTCTTGAACAGGTTAATTTCTGCTTTTCAAGTCTTGCTGTCAGTATTTATAATTAACACTTAGTGCTCATTTTGACCACTGAATCTTTCTACTTCCATAGTCTGGAGTAACCGTGTTGAGACCATCTCAAGGACCATTATCCAGCCTTCTAAGAAAGGTGAATTATCCCTTTTCTCTGATGGCACAACTCCCCTATCCTTTTCTAATTTATTTTCTGAAGTTGTTTTAACAGAAGTTTCCATGTTTTGAAATATTTTTACCCTCACCTCTATATAGGTTTCTCAGAGATTTCAACCACTTCTTCCCCTTTTAATCCATTTCCCATTCCATGACAAATTATCTACTTCTCTTTTCATTTTCTTGGGTGGGAAATTGGAGCTGAGTTGCCAGGTGGCAAACTGGAACTTTCATGCTTATAACTATGTGATAATGATCCAGTTTAGCTTAGAAGACTATACTGCCCGTGCTTTTGTCCTCTTCTTCCTAACCAATTTCATTTTTAAAATCCCTCCATTTCCCATGCTCCCATCCATGGGTCAGCAATACTGCAGTTGTGCCCCAAATCATTCCAGTGTAACTTTCCTCCTTTCATGCACACAGACACTGTCACCTTGAACACTTTCTTCTCTGACCTTCCATATCTACCTGCTGATATAGAAGCTTATATGGTGCTATAGCCAAAAAATATATTTGGCTCATAAGTCTGAATTTAGGAAAAGGTTTCTTGTTTTCTTGATAATATATCTTTAGTATTTCCAAGCCAGGAATGATATTGCCAAATTAAGTGAAAAGATAGTAGTGTGTTCAGAGCTGAGTCTTAGCTATCTGTTTTAACACTTTTCTCTTAACTAGGATAAATGTCCACCATCTTTGTGACCTTCATCTCTTGAACTACCAGTTCTTTATTATAAAAGCAGAGGTTTTGATTATGGGGCATCTGAGGGGCTTTGTAGTCTTAACATTCTATACTGTGTTATAATTTTAAAAATTTGCCAAAATACTTCTTTTCCATGTTTAGTTTATATTTCATATATATTTCCTTCTGCTCTGAAGTTTTCTTATTTAATCATTTAAAGTGTTTTAATAATGTTTATTTGGTTTCTTCATTAAAAATGGTACTAATATTGAGTATTTGTTGAGGCCTATGGTTCTAGACACTTTGTATTTGTTATTACAGTTAGACAAGAAAAGATAAAAATTTACATTAGCTTTTTTTAATATTGTAGAATAAGATCAGAGGCAAGTTCATGATGTTACTGTCAGGAAATCTATAGTTCTGAAGGCAACAGATGTGAAGGGTGAGGACTTACTGCAACCTTGCTACAAACAGAGATCAGATGCTAGTAAAAGGAGGACATTCCTCTTGAATAGTGTCATCTCAGTGGTGCGCGATAATGTTCTGTTTTAAAGATTAATGATTAAATGGATGTCTGAAAATAGCCACTGATAAATGCTCTTGTGTTCAGAGCAAAATATTGATCAGAAAAGTGGCAAGTGATAGACATGAAGGTCTCTATTTAATTGTGTTAATAGAATGAGGAAAACCCATTTCCAAAGAAGGAGCAAGAACAACATCACAAAACTGTGGCAGAGATTAGCTTACAGTCGGTATCTTTAAGCAGTGTTTCACAAATTCAGACACTTGTAGCTTACTTGGTATCTGTATTAGTCAGCTTTTTCTTGCTGAGGCTAAAGAACTGACAAGAACAATTGTAGGAGGAAAAGGTTTATTTAGGGGCTTACAATTTCAGAGGTCTTAGTCCATGGAAGGATGGCTCCATTCCTCAGGGCTCAAGGTGAGGTGAGGCTGAACATCATGGCGGTAGGCACAGCTCCAGAGAGAAAAGCAGCTCTCAAGGCATCACATTGGGAAGCAGAGCAGAGAACAAAATTCCACCCCAGGTACAGAATATACACCCAAAACCCATACCCCTAATGACCTGCTGTCTCCAGCCACACAGCCTACAGTTGCCTACTGATTGGGTTAAGGCTTTTACAATCCAAACATTTCACTTCAGCCTTCCTGAATTATTACTCTTGAGCTTTTGAGGGATACTTCACATTCACACAGTAATACCACACTAATACGTCACTACCAAAGGCCAATCTAGCCTATTTTATTCATATATTTAGTTTCTAATGGTAAAATATATCAATATTTATATCACCTAATATAATAAATATCATGCTAATTATTTATTCTTTTCAAATAAGGTATAATTCATATGAATGAATTATATGTTTTTATATGTGTGATTATATGTTTTGTGTATATGTGCACGTTTATTAGAGAATGCAGTTTTTAACAATTTTGCTGATATATCCATTCACTTATCTATAGATTAATCTATGCACCCATTTATTTAACAAATATGGAGCAACTACTATGTTTCTGATCTTGGTCAAAGAGGTAAATACATAGTATATGTAATAAGTTTGGAAAATCAAAATATTAAAATAATAACATTTCTTTTTTCTAATGCTTTAGACAATATCTATTTATAGTGATACATTATTCTCACAATCCCACTGATAAAGTTATTGTAGGTGAAATTACTTTTATTTAATGCATGCAATAGCAATTACTGAATGAATTTAGAGAATTAGTCCAAGTTACAAACAAGTTAGTAACAAGATCAGGAATTAAACCCATATCTCTTGATTCAAATCATAGAGCATCTGCTACTCAGTATTGATTTAATAAAAAATATGTTTCCAGTTATTACAATATTTCAACCTTATCTATATGTCAAAAGTCAATCATTAAAAATAATGGTATTCATGATACAGACATTTTATGGATAGAAATTTTAAATCTTACTATTCATTGCATAGAAAGGGCAGGAGACTTTAGAGGTCAGGTCCAATATTCAAACTATATAAATATGTAATAAAACTGTTCCAAATACAATAAATAAAATAACATACTTAAAAAACAAAATGTAAAGGTATTAAAAGTGGAATCGTTTAGCATAGGAGAAACCACATATCTGAATGATAACCAAAACTGGAAACCTTTTTTCTTATGTTTGTTTCACATGCCCCATGTAGGTATAACAATGAATAAAGCATTTAGGACTTCAGTGAAGTACAGGTCCCCTTTAGGATGAACTCACTTGAACATTTGAAATGCATGATGGTGACATAAAACAGTGCCCTAAGTTGTTCATCAAGATGATTCTGTAATTTTTAAGTAAAATTTAAAAAAATGAATGCAATGTAAAAATAAAAAGCTATTCCAGTTTAATGGCAAGGTAGGGACATTGCCTGAGATCCTGAGTTGAGTGACATGTGAATGAAGCACTGAAGTATGAATTATGAATTAAGATTTAAGTTTTTTATCATCACCTATATGACATAATTTAATCAAATTAATTCTACTAGTTCCTAGATGGGGTTAAGTAGACTCATTTTAACACAGTGGTAAATGTATGAAATGGCTTTGGAGAAGGGGCTCTCTACCATATAACAGTTTCAAATAAGGGAAATGTACTATATATACAGTCTCCAATATAGTAGCTGCTATTCTCATGTGATTATAAAATACCTAAAAAGTGGTTGATTAAGGAACAAAATATTTAATTTTCTTTAATAAAAACTGATTTTAGCATAAATAGCTCCATGTGGCTAATGCAACTACATTAGGGCAGGTCGTGAGGATTTTGCATCTAAACTATGCACTTCAAATGCACACTTGATGTAATTTGAATATACCATAGAATCTAAGTGTAGACTCATTCTCAGAGAGGATTTACTCCAGTAGCTTTTAGACTTTATTGACAGTGATGTCCAGTAAGAAATTAAGTTAAATTGAGACATCAGCATGTAAACATCTGCATGCATACACTCAAGAGTTTGATAAAGAAAATCGTATCTTTGATTTGTGAGTTACATACTGACATATTTAATTGTTGCCATTACATTTTAAAAAAACACTTGCCTAAATTTCATTAAAATTTGTTCTATCAGCTAGCTTTATTTTACAGATGAGGGAACTATGTTCCAGAAGCATTGGATGAATTTCAATTGTAACAGTAGAGTCAAACTGAAAGCCTTTGTTCTGCATTTGGCAGATCACCATAAAAATAGATGATTGACTTTTCTTTGTCTTCAATTCAGAGATGTACAGTGATAGCTGTAAATAAGTCATCAAATATGCCTGTTGCATTTATCTCCTTCTTGTGTGAAGCATTTTTAATGGACTTGATGTTTTTTTCTTTGGAAATATTTAGAATATTAGATATTGGGTATCATCCTACCCAAGATTTCCTCTTGTTTGCCTAGTAGAAAATGAAATATGGAACTACCACTTTGGCAACTGATCTGTGTCAGATTAACAGATTGGACAGGAAACAACACTGGGAACCAAAACTCACAGCACATATGAGATCTTTGTCAAATCAAGAACTAATCTCCTAATCCCTAACAAAAATTTTGAGTCAGTGCAATTCAATACTTCCTTACATAACTGGAAGTAAGGCCAATGAATAAAAATATCTCATTCATTTACATATCCCAAAGATACTGGAGAGGTAAATATTATCAAATAGTGACACAATGGATGATTACATAGAGTTTAATACTTGACTAATAGATGCTATTAAAAATTATATCATTTAAGTTGTTCCCAAAACTTGAAGGGAGATTGGATTTGACATTTTATGTTGCATGTAGTTCTCATAATACAGATTAAAAACAGAAAGAACAATGCTTTCTTACTCTCTATGCTATCACAATCGTTGGGATGAACCAGATTATAAAAAGTGGCTGTCCTTTATCTCCATGGATGTCTTCACAGCTGCTGACACCCATTCTGTAGTTTTTCTTAGTCTATCATCTTGGTCTTAGCAGACTCTGTCAATGGGAGATTTTCATATGAAAACCTCAATTCCTTGTCCAGATATTCTACCAAAATATGAAACAAGAGTGATCACACACAATGACAACTGTATCATGACTACTGGCTGACAGTAATATGGAGGGTTCATCAATTTTAAATGCATCCTGATTATAGGTAATGTTAAAAATGTTTTAACAATGTACTTCTAAGTACTAATTGTTGCAATAAGGTGTACTTATGGTTCCTAAATTTGGTGGACCAAAAAAGAGGAAGGAAGGAAGGAAGGAAGGAAGGAAGGAAGGAAGGAAGGGAGGAAAGAAGGAAAGAAGGAAAGGGAAATGGATGATGTGCCTGATTATAAAGTCCTAATAGGTATTAATTACAGTATGGTAACTCCACGGATACCACCTTAAGCAAATGAACAATGTTGGTGTCACCATTAATAGCAATGCTGATGTCACCATTAGTAACACCTGGAATGAGAATGATGTAATTAAAAGAAAACCAGACAAACTCAAATTGAGGTGCCTCCTTTAAAGATGAGGTACTCTCCCAAAGTGTCATGATTATGAAAGACAAAGCAAGACTGAAGAATTATAAAATGTTAGAAGAATCTAAGGAGAGAAAATGATTAAATGTACAATTGAACCCTGAACAGGAACATGGAACAGAAATAAGATGTTAAGAGAAACCTTGTATGATTTGTAGTAACTAAGGGAAGCAAGGTAAGGGCTTTGTGGAAACCCTATTATTTTTGCATGTTTTGCTTCTAAATTAGTTGAAATTCCAAAATAAAATATGTATTATAGAATTTATAAATTACATAATATGTGTTTAATATTTCAATGAAGAAGCTTTTCAGATCATTTAGACATTGTTTTCTAATATAAAAAATTTCCTTAGAAAAATGACAAGAAGTCATTATAAATGTGCAACATTATAAAGTACTTGTGACTTTGTACTTGGCATTCTTAAAATGGGACCCTATTCAACACATAGAATTTATAGTATCATTCCATAGAACACTCAGCAGTCTTTCACATTTTCTTTGAAAGAAAGCATGGTTAAACTTAATCTTCCTAACATCAGTCAGAACTAGATTTTTACTTCAAAGGTGGTACATATCAGCAATTGGTGTAAAACTTTTTTTCTAAATCAGTCTGGTGATTATAAATACAGCCCAGAAGTTGTGGAAAATATGAGTGGAAAGTGTTCTTTTATTAATTTTAGGAAAAATATCTTGTTTTCACTGGACTTGAGATCCACTCAGATGCCGCCCAATCCAGCATTGTTTTGTGTGTTCAGAATGGCATAGTTGGGAGAATAACTGAGGCAGAAACTTTCATGAGGAAAGCAGAGGCTCTGCCTCTTACTCAGTCTACCTCCTGGGGTGCATACAAATGTATTTGATGGCTTGAAACATTCACCCAGCTTTTTACAATTGTCTTCCAAAGTGCTGTGTTTTCCTGGAGTTTAATGTACTGAAGTAAATGAGTTCAAAGATGTCAGGCTGTCAGTCTTCAAGTAAAATCCATCACTTGGTTTCCCTCATTCCCAGCCCAAGAACTTGTCCTCATTTTAAAGCATGAATAGTCAAACAATAATGAGATTTCTTGGGGTTACATGGTGAGTTCTATAAATGTGAGGTCAGAAATGATAAAGACCACAGTGTTCACTGCTTGTCCATTTTAACAGTTGATTTTTTTTTAAAGGAAAGAGTCAATTTTATTTATTTTTACATCTGTTATTTATTTTTCTGATACTAAGTTGTACATATGTTGCTGGGTTCAAACTGGAGTCCTTGTGAATGCCAGGCAAGTGCCTTACCTCTGAGCACCCCTCTAGCCCCCCACAATACACTTTTGAGCATCTAATGATAATAATAATAATAATAACGAACACAGTTATGCTTGCTGAGCACTGACATCAACCACTGTGGCACATTTAATCCCTAAGATAAGGCAGTTTACCTAAGGCCACTCAGACTGATTTCAAACATAAACAACCTAATTTTGGAGGGTGTAGTTTTAACCTCTGTGTGACGCTACAGGCAGGAGTTGAGCGCTCCAAGATGGAGAAGGCTTTTATGGAGCTCAGAGGTAAAGGGGCAAATCCTCCCATTTCTACCAGACAATCATTATAGAACCAAATGAGGCCTGAGTGTTTTCAGTTAATCATGAGATTAAATAGAATCTGCATGCCTTCCATCAAACTGTGAATTTTGTTATTGCTGTGTAGCAATCTACCCCAAAGTCATCTTCATTTAATAAGCATTTATGACTTCCCAGGAATCTGGATTTGCTAATATTCTGAACTGGGCTATAGTTATTATTGCCTGGCTAACCTGGTCATCTAGATTCTGCTGACAGCCACTCTGTACTGCCTTAGTATGTGTTTGACTGTTAACTAGCTATCAGAGAAAGCAGAGTGGGCCTCTTGAATCTGGGCATCCAACAGGCTAGACTGGCCTTGCTCACTTGTTGACCCAGGTCTGTGAGTAACAGTGCAGAGACCTCTTGAGATCTAGATTCACAATGGGCACACCATAATTTCTACCACATTTTATTTGCCAAAGAAAGTTATATGGCTATCCTTAATTCAGAGTGAAATATGTTGTACTATTTGGTAGGAAAAGCAGTATAGTCACATTTCAAAGGTATCTGAAGACTGTGGGTATATTTGCAATTAGTTTCTCTCCCTCTGGGCTTCCCTATTTCAGTCTCTGTCTCTCACAAACACTGATTCTCATTTGTATGATCCATGTCTTCTATACAACAGAATGTCCTCTTTGCCTGAAACTGGCAGTTCTTTCTGAACTGTACCATATTCCTCCTCCTTGCTTCCATCAGTCTACCCACATCCTAGATGCTGCTTCTGAGAATCCACCGGTACTCACACAGATGAAATATTTCAATTTGCAGTTGTAACGTGCATGTTAGTAGCTAGAAGAGAAGGTCTTCAAGATTGATTTGTTCCTATCATAGTGTCAAGTTCCCCTTTTGTAGCCACTGTGTGAGTTTTCTGTAGTGAGAAGGCCTATCTTCACTTCCTGGATGGTGGTCACATTCCTAGTAGGCCTCTGTAGAACAGCTTATTTGCATGAAAAATCAGAAAACAAAAATGGCAATGGCCTCACCTAATTTCTGTTGGTTTGGTCTGTCCTTGAATGTGGAGGTGGAGGTCTTTCTTCTTATTCTACCAAGTATACTGTGTTAGTTTCTTTTTTCTTTTTTTTTTCTTTTTGGGTTTGAAGATTAAGCCCAGGGGTGCTCTCTCACTGACCAAATCCCCAGTCCTTTATATGTATTTATTTTCAAATTATGAGACAGTCTTTCTAGATGCCCAGGCTGACATCAAACTTGGGATCATCTTTTCTCAGCCTCCCAAGAAGCTCGGATTATAGTTGTGCACTACCACACTTGGCCATCTGTTAGTTTCTTTGAATCTGTTAGTTTCATGTAATCCCATCAGAATTACCAGGAGTTTGATATTGTTCCTACTTCAATGATTGAAACTAAAATACAGTTAATTAGCTTATCTAGGAGGCAGTTATCTTTTTAAGCAGAGTTTGAACTCAATTTGACTTGATATAAAAGTTCATTTCCTAACAATGAAGTTGTACTGAGAAAACCATAGAGCAATCAAAACATAAGAATACATTGGTTTAGAAAACAAGCCAATATAATGTCATCTCTACTTTACATTTCAAAGATTATAATTTCTGATGAAAAGCATTTGTTCATTTGATGGTGGGAAAGTATTCTTCAATATTCTGAAAGATCTGTATCTCACCTGCCCAAGATAATACATTGCACTATTCTTTAGCATACTTATTTTTGTCTCCTTTTGTTTCTACTGTGTTGTTCAGTGCATGCTGTATATGACGCTACCATAATTAGGTCTTCTGTCTTCTTTCTAAATTTTGCGCTTCTTTACAGACTGTTGCTTTGTAACACTGGTTGACATATGAGATAACATTTTCATCTTTTATTTAAAGATGAAAGTTCACATCATGAACTTTCATAGTCTTAAATTTTTTTTTGGTTTATGGTTATTTTATTTAGTTTAAATATATTGATGCTAAGTGGTGGACTGTTGGGGTTTTTAGCCTCTCTTGTTCCCCCTGACCCGCAGGGGAGAAGGAGAGAAGCAGACCCCAACCAAGGCAGCCAAGAGAGGCAAGGGTCAGCTGACCGCGTTCCCAGCCCTCTATAAGGAGGACAATCAGATGCGTCAGGGAGACCAGTTGCAGTGCAGCAGAACTCCTTTATTGAGAAAGTGTTTGCAGTTGTAAAGAGTATGAGGACCAATGAAAGGAAAGGTCAGCAAGGGGCGGAGAACCCATGCAGGTAGCAGTTCAATATGCAGCCATGGGGACCATGAGCTATTCACCAGGGCGGAAGGTATATTTAACCTATCCCATCAGGCCATCCGAAGAGGCCTCTCGACCTCAAGGTGACACCCCTGAGTAGGTGTTGGGAGCCATTTTGGTGGCATGTGTCCTCAGGAGGTGAGTTTCAGCAAATGACTTCCTCTTTCTGATGTAACGCTCTCAATGCATTGCATGTTGAAACCCAGAAGTGGACCATGTTCTTACTATGTAATTCAGACATAAAGACTGGCAGTGACTTATTTTTGTTTACTTAGAATGGGCAATGTATGATTTTATAGGAAACTAAGACCTAGGTTTTATTCATAGAGATGATTAGCATAAGAGGAAATGCTTATCACAGCTAGATTGGTTTTTTAATAAGATATTTCTTTGATTATAGAAGTATTATATATTTTTAATGTACTTTTGAAAAAAATAATAAAAATGAAAAAAATAAAATTAATTTTCACTGTTCCATCCAACATCTGGAAGTAATTCCTAATTTGGGAATATTTCCTTCCAGTATTTTTGCATGATTTTTAAAATTGCATAGTCGATAGAGTACTCTATATAAATATCTATATTATTCTTACTGCATAAAATGTAGCATACATATTTTAAGCAAAAATTATTAAAAGTTAAAAAAATCAAGAAGGAAAGAAGGCAAGTACACTGTTTTAAGTCCATCACTAAAATGAAAATTGTATGAATTTTATTTACTCATATGCCAAAGGATTATTTTTGAACATACTACCCTTTCTGCATAATCCCTATTCCTAAACTCAGACTGGTAAAATTGCATGATAAAAAAGCAACAGTAAAAGTATTTATCTATTCAAATAGAACACTATTCAACCATGAAAAAGAATAAAATCCTATTATTTGCAGTATCATAGATGAATCTCAAAGCCATTATATTCAATTAAATAAGCCAGACAGAGAAATTAAAATATTATCTAACTCATAAGTGCAATAAAAATGAAAACTTATCTCAGCAATAGAGAGTGCAGTGTTGATTATCAGATGTGGTTTTGGAGTGGGATGAGTCCATAGATACAAAATTTCATTCAGGAGCAATAAAGTGAAGAGATCCATTTTATAACAATGCATAACATAGTGACCATAATTAATACATTATTTTTTAAAAAATGATAACAGAGTAAATGTAACAGATTCTCACCCAAAATGATAACTATGTGAAGTAATGCCTATGTTAATTAGCCAGATTTAGTCATTCTACAATGTGTATGTGTTTTAAAATATCATGTTGAACACAGTAGATATATATGATTTTGTCTGACAATGTAAAAACAAGTGGGTTTGAAACAAAATATACACAAAACATTTTTGGATAGCTTAAAGGTATGACTATTGTCATGGAATCAGCCACTGTTACCCAATAGATGAATCATGGAACTATCATGGGTTGTTGACTTTATGGTTGTATTTTTGTTTCATATGTAAACCTACATACTTTCTAAATGTGAAATTTCACCATAATACATAAATAGCCTAGAATTTCATTAAAGACACATAAATTTTAATATTTTAGTATTTGCAAAGTGAAGTAATAATGGATGCTGGCCTGAAAGTATTCCTTTGCAGTGTTCATGAGAATCCCTTCATTCCTTACTGTCCTTCTATCCTCAGTAATCGTAAGTTTCTAATTTGTTCCTTGTTTATTTTCTATTTTTGCTCTCCTTTTTACGAGGCTTATTCTCTGCACATGTGTGGGAAACAGTCTGTGAGGGAACATTTTCTCTTCTGTCAGTGGAGATGCTGTGAATGGGCCTGAAGGGAGTTGTAGCTGGTGGTCTTTGATAAGGGACGTCTTCCCTTTGGTGATCAGTGTGATTTCAGTAAGGGAAGAGGTCATCTATTTTCCAGCAGACAGGTTGAATACAACTAAAAACAGAAGCAAACTGCTAAACGTGAGATTAATTGCAAATTTGAACTCTTCAGATTGAAACACAAAGTAGATTTCCTGTTAAGCATACATCTCAGTAAATTTACCCAACACTGGCAGGAAAATTATCGCAATGCATATCTCAATGGGGTAGAGATTATAACATTAAGTAGTGACACCTCTACAACACTTTCCTTTCCCAATTTCTCTTGTTTCCCCCTCTCACTGCAGTAAGTTTCAGATTGATAAAGTTTAGACATTTTTTAAAGTTAAGTTCATTTCTGTGAGTAATTCGTTACAAAAAGCCTTTTCATATATATCAAATAAAATTATTTAAAGGTAAATGGGAAGCTTCACTGACCCAGCTATAGACAAATTAACAGTAACTTGAAAGGGAAATGTGAGATTTATATTTAACCATGGATAACATTCATGTGTTAAGGATCAATTTTGACAAAAGTTTATTGAACACATATCAAATTCTCTACTTTAGAAATGATGAAGATAGTTATTTTCCTCAATGTTCTATCTACCCCCAAATTCTATGAACAAGATAACTATTATAGCATGTATGTAAGCAAGCCTATAATGAAGGCAGACCAGAGTTCTAGGGACTGCACATATCAGTTGAGGATGCTAAGGGATTTGGATTCCTCTCTATACAGTGATGTAACTCTGAAGACTGATAGAATCATATCAGTGTCCCAGCTAGAAAATTCATCAGAGTGTGGAAGATAGTTCTTATTGATGTTGGGGTTAGAGAGACTGAAGAGAAACTTATTCCTGTTGCAATGGGAGAAGTGAGGGATATATTGATCACAAATGGGAAGAGAGACTGATCTATAACAGAAGAAGGCGAAAAGAGGGAATATGTATTTTTCTCTGGACACATGATGTTGTTAATATTTGGCCAAAATCAGTAGTCCACAGGAAAATATAAATATTTGTTATATATGTTATTTTACAGTGATGATCCAGGTATCTCTGTTGATACATAGCTTCAAACAGAGAGCTGATGTGATTGTTTTGATCTTTCAGCTTGTTAGATCACAAGGATTTTGAGTATTCTAATATACTTTTCTTGCATATTCTGAAATGACGTTAAGTTAAATATTTGATTCTCAGGGTTTTAGTCGTGTGCTAAGTGAAGCTCAGACAAACACTATACATAGATGCTTTTTGTTTTTTATTATATAAAATACATATGGATATTTATTTTAATCTTAGAGTAAGATAAAAATTTTAACAGGAAAGTTCACCAAAAAGTATTTAAGTTTAGGCATAATTGTACTATGTGAGCAGTATTTTGTTAACTAATGGGTTTTTAAATAAAGCATTCTCTCTGATTATAAAAACATTATGTACTGTATTATTTAAAAAAGCATTATGTACACTGCTATATTTATATTTCAGTCATATTAAAAATTAAATACAACCAGGCACAGTGGTCCATGCCTGTAATTCAAAGACTCAGGAGGCTTAGGCAGGTTGATTGTAAGTTGGAGGCCAGCCTGGCCAACTAAGGGAGATCCTGTCTCAGAAAAAAATAAAATAAAGAGAAAAAACAAAGAAAAGAAAATGTAGCTCAGAGGTACAGTGTTCCTGAGTTCAATCTGCAGTACCAAAATAATAATAATAATAATAATAATAATTGCAATAAGATCATTTCAATAAAATAGTATTAATCTGAAGGAATTATAATGATATCCATAATGATATCCATTTATGTATTATTTAATTTCTCGAGTGGAAATATAATTTTTATTGAAGTACTCATTATTATAGCTTACTGAAAGGTAAATCTAAAAAGCAAATTCGATGTTTTTATTAGAGTGTGTCATAAATGTCCTTTTCCTTCATTTTTCAAAAAAGTATTCCATATTCATTTTGAAAATAATTTCCTTGTGAAAAAGGAATATAGATATATTTGTGTGTGTATAATTTAACCCTGAGAGATTGGATTGACCAGAATCATTTCACTTACCTTGGTCATGCGGATATGTGAAGTCCTCCCTGTTCTGAGACCACCCATGCTACTGGACACTTAATTACTATGTCAACTAGTATTTGTTTGAATCCTGACTATGTAGCAAAAATGAAGAATTCTATAATTTCTTTTTTTTTTCCTCTTTTGGCTTAAAGAAAATGTTTCTGATTTTGCTTGGTTCACTGATTGGGTTCACTTACTCAGAAATGGGTATTGTATGCTTCCAAGCACCAGCTAACAAGCCAGATACTGCAAATGCAAATGAATGGATGATTAAGGCAGTCCTCTGGCCTCTTCAGAACTCAGTAAGAGAGGAGACCGCACAAAGAGTAAAATACCCTTGATAAGAGCTATTATATCACAATGAAGAGAGTACCATTTGACCCATCCAGAAGTGTGATTTACTTTTCTCAGGAAAACATGTCTAATTGCTTGATTAATGTTGTAAAAAACACACTATAACACTTACAAAAGGCCAGTGTACAAGGAGCCAAGCTTTGGTTATGAACATTGTGTCAGGAAATGAAATGCCAAAAATTGAAGTTAGCTTTTGAAAAAGAATTCCTTGTTGTTTATGAGTCTTTTAAATTGAAAAACCAACTGTAAGACCCACTTAGAATGAAATCTGTATTAATTGAAATAATTGAATTTCAATCATCATCTTGAAAGATAAGTGCCTAACAGAAAGAATATAAGAAGAACTTAGGCTCTTCAGTTGTCACAAACAAACCCAGGAAAGAATGCAGAATGATATTATGAGGAGAACAGGAGCAGACCACCGTTTTTTCATGAGTCTGAAAGGAAATGTAGCCATCTACTCTGCAGCAGGCAGAAAGAAGGAGCATTTACGAGGATTAGTTGATTTTATAATTATCATTGAGCAAGTCATGTGACCACTTTGTACCTTGGTTTCTTTTTAAAATTGAAAGTGTTTTCAGATAATTCCATATCCAACATTGTATTACAATCATTCTAAGAAGGATGAAATCAGCAGAGTTTCAGAAACTTTGTGATGTGAGAAAAATATGAAGGAAAATAAAATCTTCAGTAGCATAATTAGCAATATTTCAGAAATATAGAACCAGTATTCCAAGATTTCTAAAAAGAATAAAACAAATAATTACATGTCCAAATATATTCCCTTATCTGCTCTATTTTTACTGCTATGAGCAATGTTGATTTTATTTGTGCTGCTTCATAATAAAAAGTCATTTTTTCCCTGCAAAATTATACATCGTGTGAATCCCTTTAAAAGCTCTATTTCAAATGTACTCTATTTTGAGATCAAGTATATAGGCAGTTAAAGAAATATTATTTAAAAAAATTAAGGCAAGCAAAATAAGAACTTTAATTTTCTCGTTTATGTACAAAATGAATTGCTAGTGAATAATATTTCTTATCAGTCAATGTGATCTGCAGGGTGGTAGTGTTATGTTGCCTCCATTTGACAGATGAGTATGAGGCCCAGAGGTGCAAAAATAGTTGCAGCAATGGTTTCATTGCTTAAGCGATTAAATTTTCCTTACAGATTTCTGTAATTATAGGTCTCTAGTTATTAGCCTCATCATTAGTAATATGTGTAAATTAGATTAAATCATATCTTAGACACGTAGGGTTTCTTATACAAGAATTGGCAAAAGATATACTTGCATAGAGAGCTTTGATGTAGTTTAGATTAATGACAATGTGTGAAGTGAAGGTAAATTTGCTCATTCCCTTGGAATTTTGTTCCCACTGTCATATTTTGGCCGTTTTCAATCTCTCACTCTTAAACTATAACTGGAAACTTCCACCTATTTACACCTTTTCTGCTTCCTCATGATTCATTGGGAGCCCCATCTGAACAAAGCAAAGCTTGAAGATGCTTCCAAACCCTGTTCTTGTGCAGAATGCAGCCTAGTAGAGGCCTTGCAAATAGCATCATATAAACTAGTGTTGCAGCAAAAACCCTGAATTGTGCTCATCCACTGATTTCTCTTCTATAGTTTGCATCATTAGGGTCACCTTCCTTTCAAAAAGAGCAGTTCCTTTGCCTAGTCCTTGCCTCAAATATTCATGGTTTCCTTGATTTTTATCAAACTATGTTAAAATGTACTTGCCTTATCTTAAAATTTATAGGTTGCCTGTGGCGACCCTATTTCTTGTTTCCTCCATAGCACCCTTGCTCAGTTGGCACAATGTCTTCACTTCTCACTGGCTCTCCTGATGTACCTTGCCACACCTCCCTCTGCACCATTGCTCCTGTTCTTTTTCCTCATTTGAAAGATGTCATTTTTTTACAGATTATAATCTCTTCTGGCCTCTCCATGAAATTTTCCATAACTGAAGTGTCTCTTTTGGCTTCCAGCAGCCAAGTACTAGAATGACACTTTACTTTCCTAGGACAAGTGCTCCGTCCAAGTGCAGCTTCAGTTATTAATCTTCTTTCCTTCCCAACATTTTAGAAACTTAAGAATAAGGCTCATATATTCATAAACCGTTATAGAGACTTGTTTTCTTTTTTCAGCCAAGCCCATACTTTATATAAATTAACAAAGAAAGAATTCTTTCTTTTGATCTACTCCTACCAATTAATATAATTCTTATTTCTAGGTATGGATTCTACTGGAAATAAAATCAATTAAGCTTTGCATGAGTGTGTTGTTTGTTTTTAAAAAAGCCATTTTTTATACTGATGAATAATAATATTATGAGATATATATTGTATCAGTTTTGCATTACTCTGGATCCCATGCTACATTTCTTGCCAAGGAAATGTATATGCAGAAGAAGACGAGTGTCTAAATTGTTTTGAGCATATGTTAATAGTTTCAGTGTTTTACCTTAAGCACTCAGGTGTAAGTGGAATTTTATATCAAATCTCCCATTAACTGGGTATGGGAGCACTCAGCAAAACATATGACACTTATACATATGCCTTTGTGCATCATGTTATTTGTTCCTTAAGTTCTTTCTTCCTTTTACAGAGGATGCTGAATTTGCAACTTCTGTCCTAAGATTGTCATCATCCCAAAAAATCCACTGAGAAATATTACCCCTGAGCATTGTTACTTAATTCCATAGCTTTCTTGTCTAAATATGACTCAGACAGTTGTGTAGGAATTGAACTCTTCTGACTCTGAGAAAGGAATAGGGAGATACCTGATAATTAATGAATAGAAACAGGTCTATGCCCCTATTTGAATTTTAGAAAGTATAGTAAATGTTTAACCATGATTACAGTACCACCAAAATTTCCTAAGGGTCCAGTGTCAATCATTGTGGTGTTATAGGGATAAGAATGATGCAGCATCAGCTTCCAAGTAAGCAGAATAAGTGACAGATTGAGGCTGAATTGTTCAGTTTCATTAGACAAAATGAAATCAGAATCAGAATCAGACTAAGATGATCAGTAGGAGGGGAGACCAGAAGGGGAAGTAATTGATTTTACCAGGGCATTCCCTGGTTATTCATCATGCCACTGTGCACACAAGGGTGTGCATAAATAGCAATTATATTAAAAAGTTAACCAGTAGTGGCTGGAGAAGTGGCTCAGCAGTTACGGTTCTTGCTGTAACTGGTGGTGCACGTTCGAACCCCAGCACCAACTGCACAACCAAGTGTCAGAGCATCAAAAGCCACATGAAAAACTAAATAAAATTGATTCTCTTTTTTTCTCTCTCTCTGTCTCTCTCTCTCTCAAAAAAAAAAAAAAACAACAGACTGAACTCTAAAATAATTATCGTCTCCTAAGAATCATTAAACAAGAATATTTGGAAATATATAACACATGTTTGGCTCCATTCCCTGAAGTATGGGAATTTTTTTCTCTCACCACATACACTGAAAATATAATTTGAAGTCTAAAGCCTAAGTTACTTAGAAATAACTAAGTTACTTAGAAATAACTCCCAGATCAATTTGAAAGAATGACTTGGTATACAGTTAGTTCTGAGTTAAAATTCACAAGGATTATCATTATTTCGGAGAACAACAGTGTGAAGAGCATCTTCAGGTCTCTTTGTTTGTGCTGGACTCACCACAACCTCTACCTGGCTCCTGTGAATTTTGTTTAAACAGTGTCCTTTGGTTAGACAGATGATTTAAGAAATCCTGTTTTATCCTTTTTTTTTTTCTGAAAGCAACTTTTAATGTATCCCTAAATCCACTACTTAAGGTCTCAGTCATTTTTCTCAGATTGAAGTGAGACGAGATGCAGTAAAATTCAGCAAGAAGTTTACAGCTTAGTGCCTTTGGTCACAGTCCCAGCTCAGCCACGTACCAGCTATAGAAGAACCTTGGGTAAAATAATGGCCAATCTGCTGGTCCTCATTTTCTATCATCTGTAAAATGGGGGTAAAAATAGCAGTTTTCTGTAGTTATTATGAAAATTCTATAAGTCAATGCATATGAATCATGTAAAACAGACACTGGAACGTAATTAATTTCATAATCATAATTATGGTTATTAGTAACACTCCTGCCATTAGGAATTCACACTTCTTCATGCCTTCAGAAAAAAAGTTTATTTTCCTGAAGAGTCTTGAAAATTATATTTATCTTATTTTGCTTTAGCTCCAAAAGACTGACATCTTTAGTAACTTTTGTGAGATGACAGTCTTGCATATTTGTGGCTTGAATTTTTCTGTCATTTCAACTGTCAGTATTTATATAGATTTTTTTCCAGCTCTGTTTTTATGTATTTATTTGTGTTTTCCAATATTACACTATTATAAGGCAAAGTGCATTAAATTTGGTATAAAGTGAAGAAGCAACAAATAAAAATAAATAAGCAAAGTATTCAAATTGGCCCTGATCAGTTTTAAATTAATTTAAAATTTTTAATTTTAATTTTTAAAACAATTTACTTGAAAATAAAAGTAGGATGTCCATGTTTTCAATGTCTAGACTTCTGTCCTGGAATCTTATTAATATCTTACAAAACAAATGAGAGTAAGGGTGTTATGAATGTTTAGAGATAAGGTGAAGTGTTGTTACAGTATATCTAACTTGGTTTATTTGGAAGAGATTTCAGTGGCAAATGCCATGTAACTAAGGCACATAAGCAACCATAAAGATATTTGAAACTGAAGTCACTATAGTGATCTTCTCATGTGTGGAAGGGTTCAGAGCTAGGCTTGGGCTATCCAATTTTATGTGTCATTTGCTGTATCCTTTCAAACAGGAAGTATTTCATTAACATTTTATGCCATTTTTGAAAATTGGAATTACGAAAAACTATTTAACTTTTTAAAAAATTCTGAGAACTATGTATTAAGTGGTCTAGATGCTTTTTTTGATGACCTAAAAGTTGGGTGAATGAAAAAAAAGTTGATATTTCTGATCACATTATAAATCCCCTTTTATTAGTTGGTGAAAATAAGTATACATTTTAGTTCTTTTTTACTGGCAATTTTAGTTGAGTAAAAATATAAAATGTTTTGTTGTTTTATATTCTAATTTTGATGTTATAAGTTGGAAGATAGAAAGAAATTTCTTATAATTTAAAGCACTTGAGCCTTCTAATTTAGTGTTCCTGATGGGTGAATACTTTGTGATAGATGAAGTCCATAGGAATGTTTGATTGAAGGTCTCCTTACTGTAAAATGTATAGATTATTCAGATAAAAACTCCTGAGAAGAGTGGCTTGTGCATTCATGTTGCTTTATTTCTCTTGGGAAATCCAAGAGGTTTTGGTACAATTGTAACACTATGTAAGGGAAGTGAATGAGTCCTGTTTGTCAAACATGGAGTGCTTTACTTACGTCATAGGTGGGAAAAGTCAACAAAGAATTTTTTTGGAAGTGCCTACTCACATGGTTAAGGAATTTTTGTGATGCCACAAACAGAAACTCTAAAGTATACTATTTCAAGAAGAGTTACTGAAATTAATATTTTGGGAATGGCAAAATATTAGGGATTGGGAAAGTAAACAGACAGTAGAAACAGAATTTAAGAAAATAAAATCATAGTGTGTTATAAAAATATTATGCTGGCCATTAGCAATGTGGCACCTTAAGTTGAGAAGGAATGGGGATTTTCTGCAAATCAATGAGGAAGATTAACAAGCATTCACCTGTTTTATAAAAGCCACATAAATGATGAGGTAATTGTTTTGTTAGCCATCTATCATACTGTTTCCGCTTGTATTCTAGCTTCCACAAATGACAGAAAACATTGAACACCTGAGTCTCTGAGTTTGGGATACTTCACTTAGCATAATTCTTTCCATCTCCATCCATTTGGCTACAAATGCCATAATATTGTTTTCTCTAATAGCCGAGTAGTATTCCATTGTATATATGTACCAAAATTTGTGAATCCACTTCTCAAGTGAGGGGCATATGTGTTGGTTCCACAATCTAGCTATAGTAAATTGAGCTGCTATAAGCATTGATGAAGCTGTCTCTCTATAGTATGCTGATTCTAACTCTTTTGGGAAAATACCCAGGAGTGGGAAAGCTGGGTCATAAGGAGCTCCAGCCCTATTTTTTTTGAGAAGTCTCCACACTGCTTTCCAGAGTGGCTGAACCAGTTTGCAGTCCCACCAGCAATGTGACAGTGTTCCTCTTTTCCCACAGCCCCTCCAGCATCTGTCATTGTTTGTATTCTTCATCTTTGCCACTCTGACAGGAGTGATGTGGAATCTCAGTGAATTTTTGATGTGCATTTATCTGATAGCTAGTGATGTAGGGCATTTTCTCATATATTTATGGGCTTTTTGGACTTCCTCCACTGAGAAATTTCTTTTTGGTTCTGTAGCCCGTTTATTAATTGGATTATTTCTGATTTAATGGTTAGTATTTTGAGTTATTTGTATATTCAGGATATTATCCCTTTGTCCGAGGTGTAGCAGGCAAAGATTTTCTCCCATTCTCTAGGATCTCTCTTGATCTTCTTGACTAGATCTTTAGCTGTGCAAAAACTTTTTAGTTTGATTGCATCCCATTCATTTATTCTTGACGTTAACTGCTTGCCATGGGAATCTTGTTAAGGAAGTTGGTACCTACCCCTGTGTCCTGTAGTGTTGGTCCTACTTCTTTTTCAAGGAGTTGTAAAGTTGCAGGTTTAATATCCAGATCTTTGAACCATTTTGCAAGTCACCTACTCTTTCTTGTTCTCACTTTCCTAGTGTGAAGATGGCCAGGGTATTTGGAATTTTTTTTTCCCTCTGAATCACTTACTTCATAGTGTCTTGAACAAAAAATGAGATGATATATTGTAAAAGGTTTTTGAGGAAAATAATTATTCAGTGTAAATTGATACAGATTTATTACTAGGGTACAACAATGATACCTAGGACTAGCATCATCCTTATATTGCTAAATAGACTCGTGTGTTGACATCATCTGATCCAGCCTTACCCAATGACATTGTGCTCTGGGGAGTCTTTGAGAGAAGAGATTTATATTCATGTTCATGTATCTTAGATATCAAATGTAAATTGCTATCCAGAATTTATGGGGACAAAGACATTTGCATGGATTTAGCTACACTGCATGATCTACCCTATGATCTTCTTTTAAAATGTAGCAGGATAAGAAGCATAGATCTAAATAATTCATAGGTGGAATAGCTCATGGTAAGCATTCAATTTTATTGAGTAAATAACTGAAAAATAAATGAATGCATTTGTACTTGCCTGAGGTTTAAAGAAGGAAATGAGAGGCAGAGAAAGGAAAAATTGAGAAAGAACCAATAAAAGCATGTTAAATGTCAGGAAGTCAAGCAAATAATAAAAAGGTGGAGAGAGTATAAAGGAGAGTTAATAAGGAAATGAAATGTGTGATGAGGGGTGAATATTAAGATGTCGAGGTAGTAATAACATATCAGGCAGTGACTATGAAACTTGCCTGCTATATTGTTCCTCATGGACATCCACATAAGAAGTCAAAATCTTTGTTTTTCCCACTGGAAATATGAGGGATTTATTTAAACACAAGACAGTATGTTCTGCATCATCAATAAAGGAAAATAAATATGTTAATTGAATTTACAGGTCCTTTAGCTTTTGTCAGTTATAAGACTGTAAATTAATTATGAGTTCTTTTTTCTGTTCCCACAATAAAGGCAAAGTTCTCATAACATTTTGCTTAAAAGGCATCTACACTCAAGTGGCTGTACTTCCTTGTTTCGTAGTCTAAGGAACTGCACCATTGTTGGAGACGTTTTTAGGGTTTTTAGGGTTCGTAGAGCATCTGGGGATGCTCTATGCTAATCTAGATCATTCTATAGCTTTAGCAACTAAAGAGCTATAAAGTGAGCCACCAAGTGAAACTCATAATAAAATATTAAGTTATACACCCCCCTAAAGTATAAACTACTTCTGAAAAGTGAGTTGGGTACTTTATTAGGTACACACATTTTCAGAGATCACTGGGGTGCCATTTAGCACATTGGAGCAGTTTTTGCAAACTTCCCAGGAGGTCTGGAAAAGTGAATGAGTTTCTCAGAGTGCTGTTTTTTTACTCTGGGGAACAATTGAAGTTGGAAAAATCTGGCTGAATAAATGGCTTCTCCCTCCCTGTGTGTTAAGGGAGTGATCATAGTCAATATAAGATTTTCCCATTTTGCCAACTAGGGTGGGGAGAAGTAAACTAAAGCTTGTGTCTGAGTCTTCCCTTGGCAAAATGTCTTTTAACTGTGGCAATCTTGGGATGACTACAATTAAAACATCTTGAGAAGTAAGATGAGGAAGTGACTGGAAAAACTGTGGAGATTTCTATCCAGAACTTTATATTTTTCACTAATTGAAACTTTCCTGATATCATGAAATTACATGTGGTTTAGTGCTTGGTAGATTTATTCATTCTTCCAAACCAAATTAACAAAAGAGTACTTCAGATTCCACTAAAAATATCCACTAAAAATAAAGAGGATATTTTTCACAGTTACTTTTAACAAAAAATTATCAGTGACTAAATATGTGTGAAGTTATAGTTTTTAGAAGTCCAAGATTATTTTAAAGTTAATACTCAAATTTTCTATTTTCCATAATTATGCAAGTTACAAATTATGTATTTATGTCTTCATTACTAGGAATAGTAATGATAATGACACAAACATTTAACTTAATTTGCCATCTGTCATTGGTTTAGATAGTTAGAATGATAATATCCATTAATACGTGGAAGGGAATGATAAAACTAAGAAGAGTATTCTGGTTAAGTGTGCCAGTTCTTGAGCTGATCTACCTGTGATGAGACTCTGGTTTTATCATTTAGGTTTAGGTGATCTTAGGAGATTTCTTTAAATCTTTTTCTCTAAATGTGCGGATATATAATATTATTTATTTTAAAAAATGTTTAATTAGTGCATTATGGTTATGTATAATATTAGGGTTCATTTTGACATAATCTTACAAATATGGAATATAATTTTCTCCACTTCAGTCCCCAGTACTTTTCTCCCTCCACAGCTCTCTCTGACTGTTCTCCTTTCTTTGCTCCACTGGTCTTCTTTCTGTTTATTTATAGGTTTTATTTTAATTAGTTCTTTATAGTTATGCATAAAGTTGAAATACACTATGAAATATTCATATACAATATAAATACATATGGTATACGTCCATAGCATAATTTTGTCAATTTCATTCCACTGATCCTCTCTTTTCCTGTCCCTACTCTTTCCCCTTCAATCCTTTTCCTATGCTCTGAGAAATATTCCCAACCAAATAATATTTCTTAAAGTTATTTTGATTTTTAAATTAAATGATACAAAGTGTGTTAGTGTTTAACACATAGTTAGCACTCATAAATTTGAATTAATATTGCTGTTACTGCCATTGTTTACTCCTGTCTTTTTTCCCTATGAGTTTTCCACACTGTTTATAAATTGTGCCATCGCCATTTATGTTGTTTGAATGCATTAAAAACTCATTTCCTATTTCTGAGCTGGTGAACACCTCATAAAGGCATCTTATGCCTTTGTATGAAGAACTACTTCATGATGTATGAAGTTTCTTCCCAAAAGAAAGGAAAGGAAAGGGCTTTGGCAAATCAAAAGTAAAGTGCTAAGAAAAGCCAGGCCACACACAAGGTGCGGACACATGGTTAAGTACAGATGATGAGTGGAAATTTTAAGCTGTGGCTGGTAGTCAGTGGGCCAGGAATCATGGCCAGCTATTACATTTATTTATACTTTCAATGTTTTGTGAAGCTGATGATGCTTTGGTGAATTTTCTGGAGGCACATTTGCTAGAATATGGAAGATACCATTGCTTCTTGAACAATTGCACTTTGTTCACCTTCACAATTGAGCTTATCTTAGGATAGAAGTACAGAGGACAAGGCCTTTCTCACTGAGGCAAATTGATTGAGTTTGTCTCTTTTGATAGCGAGGCATAAGGTAAGGATGCCAGTTCCTAGAACATCAAAATAGTGGCAATGTGAGATGGTTGATGGCAACGCAAGGTCTGAAGGCAACATAGGGCTGAGACAACTGAAGAGAGTTTCCCTTTCAAAAGTGGTGCTGACATTCAGATACTCCTGAACATAAGGTGGTATTGGTTTACAACCACTTATTCAGAAGCATTTAATTTTGCTGCTAATAGTTATTTTATATGTATATAAATGCAAATTTGACATTTACTTTATGTAGATTATACCTGTGTGAACACACACACACACACACACAAACAACAGTGAAGTTTTTGCAATTCAGAATGACAGCATATTCTAAGTTAAAAAGCTAATGAATCTTGCAGCCAGTATGAGCACTGTAAGGACAGATGATTCCATTTTATGGATGAAGAGATTGAGGTGGGAGTAGGTTAAGTTATCATCATATATTACCAAGTGACAGAATTTAATTTAAAATAATAGACCCTTCTTTTTCTGTTATATCACTTAGGCACTTTCATTTGACTTTCTCATCATGTAGGTCATGCAGTATTTCTTTTAAGTAATTCAGTTATTCTAAAATATAACATTTACCTTTAATGTTCAGTTATATATTTTGCTTCCATTTTATGGATTCAGAATCTGATTTTACCACATAGTAACTGTGAGAACTTGCATTGCTTTATCTCTCCAAATTCTGTTTTGTTTTTCTCATCGGTAAATTGAAGAGAATAAAAACATCATATGGCTGCTAAAGGACAAAACGATAGCATGTGTACATTGACATGCAATATTTGTTTTGAGTTATCATTTCTGTTTCTACTACCAATATTGTTGTTGTTATTTATTATTTATTAGAGGTAATATGTATCAGAATAATAATAAAAATAATACACATAAGAGGTAATATACTCCTCTCAAACTTCTTTATTTTTTTAAAAGAGAGAGGGACAATGAGAGAGAGAGAAACAGATAATCAATTTTATTTACTTTTTTATGTGGCTTTCGTTGCTCCAACATTTCATCGTGTTTGTGGTGCTGCAGTCTGAACCCACATCCTCATGTGTGCCAGGCAAGCACTGTAACCACTGAGCTACTGCTCCAGTCCCTGTCAGTAGTATTTCTAAAAAATATATTTATCAGCTTATACTCTGTCTGAAACTATTTATTCGAAAATTTATACTTATTCCAAAATCAAGCAGTTTTAGAAGGTCTGTTCAAATCTAAAATAAAATATAAAGGCAGTAGGTAAATATTGAACATTTTAATTCATTCAGGTTCATACCTGAACTCTCAGGTTCTGTTTGAAGATGTTAACATGAACACTGGCTTGGTGTACTTCATAACCAAAACACCATAAAACTTTTGGTTGGGTAAACACAACTCTTATTTTCCTATTTGTTGCTTAAACAAACACATTCAGTTTCACCTGTTATTAATTCCCATAGCACTGTTTATAATTGAGCCTTTTTATTTAAGTTAATTTATATGTACTCTTTAATAATATCATCTGAATTTGTCCTCCCATGGACTTAAATTCCATGTGTCTAAGGATTATGCACAGTTTTGGTATCTATTGCATCTATATATATATATATATATATATATATATATATATATATATATGAGTCTGAACTAATGTATGTGTAGACTCAATTTACAAAATTATGGTAATGAGAAAGACTGAAATTGCCAGATCATAGTACCTGTGCCAAAATTTTGAATATATATAAATAAGAAGAAGGAAACTGGCACCTTAATTTTGTGTTTTAATGTTGTTGGTTTAAGAATGTACTATAAATCTCAGGATTCTTATTTTAAATGTAGAGTCCTTCTTAGATCTCTTGAATCTGAATTTACATTTATAGGACCTTTTCTGGGCTATACTTACTGGATGATTCCTGTGTACATCTGTAGTTTACAGTTAAATACATTTTCCTTATCTTCAACCTTGTATATTATCTGGTGATGTTCATGTTTTAAGGAAATATGAATATATATTGCCTGTATCTTATTTGTGAAATTCCCTAATTTTATATTAAGTGGTAACACCAATTCTATAGCAAGTAAGAAACTTATTTCAAATTTTAGTAAAACATCTGACATTTTAACTATTTTTGGAGTGCAAATATTTATCTATTTTATTTTCCTAGAAAAGGAATATATGTGCATTTTAGAAAGTTTGTAATTTATAGAAAAGTTGACAAAGAAGGTAGAGATCATTCTGCTTGATTCCTCTTCCTGCTTCATTTCCTGCTTGCTAG
The DNA here is from genome assembly GCA_004027875.1 of Aplodontia rufa. Lineage (NCBI taxonomy): Eukaryota > Metazoa > Chordata > Mammalia > Rodentia > Aplodontiidae > Aplodontia > Aplodontia rufa. Next base: position 74,348 of record PVKS010001528.1, read on the forward strand.
TATTATTTGTTAATCTATAAACTTCAGACTTTGGAAGGTTGTAGTGCTTCAGGCTAAGTCCAGGAACATGGTCTGTTCCCTGTCTACACCCTCTTTCTAGTGATTTCATCCTGTCTTATTGCTTTCGAGAACATCTGCATGTGGACAACTCTCAAATGCATGTCTCCAGGCCTGACCTCTTAAGAAATTCTCTGTTTAGGTCTCACTACATACACAACATATACAGTTGAACAGACATCAACACAAGCATGTCCTTAATCAAAGCATTATGATCCTTTTGTAATTTCCCTTATGTTCTGCCATCCAGTTATTGGGGGGCACCATCTTGGCATTATCTTTGAACTCTTTCTTTTCAAACCTTGTCTAGTCCATCTGAAAATCTTGTTTCTTCCTTGAAAACATGCCCAGAATCATACTGCTGTCCTACCGTCTGCTTTCAATACTGCCAGAGTGATTCTCTTGAAACTCAGGTCATGGTATTCTTTTTTTTTTTTTTTAATGATTTTTGGTTTTTATTTTTTTTATTTTTTTTTATTTTTGAACAACCATACAAGTTTTTAACAAAATAATATAAAATGTGTATAGATTCTGGATATTACAATTACCCTCAGGAGTGCCCTGCCAATTACCCACCCTTATCCCTCCCTTCCCCTTCCCACAATATCTCTAAAAAAGGATTATGTTGTATAGCATTACATCTTATCTGGATTTAACACATGATAATAGACCAACTTTCTCTCTGAACCTTCTGTGAATTCCCATTTCATTCTGAATATAAAATATAATCCTTAATAAATTGCCCCTTAGAAATTTTGCCTGACTTGCCATCATTACTGTCCTTGTTTACTTCATTCCAAATGTGCTAATATTCTTCTATTCTTCCAAAACCTAAAAAGACTTCTAACTCAGGACACTTGCATTACTGTTTCTCTGCTCAGAGCATTTACTTACAAATATCAATATAAGAGTCCATTAATTTCTTTCTGTCTCTGTACAAATATCATCTTAATGTCTTTGATGGTTATAGTAACCCCTTTCCCTGTCCTCTGCACTAAACTTCCTGTTCTTTTTTCTCTCCCTTTCTGTCTCGCTGTTTCTCTCTCCCTCTCTCCTTCACATACACTACACATGCACACACAAACACACACGTTTTCTTCCCTTCATCCTGCCTTCCTCTTTCATTCTATTCCCCATCCCTTCTTGACCCTCTTTCTGTTTTCTTCATTTTTTATTCCTCCTTCTTCTTCCCTTCCCTCCTCTTTTTTTCTTTTTTATACCAGAATAGAGAGTGCCACTAAAACTTGTGAATTTTTGAATATTTTCTTGACTGCTATATCCAGTGACTAGAACATAAGAGGTGATTGGCAAATGTTTCATATTGTATGAATTTCACTTCTTCTATAAATAAGAGTAGAATGCAAGTACTTTATTTGGAACCTGCATGGAACATTGGGAAGAAAGTAAAGAAGGAATGTGGGGAAGGAAGGCAGCCTATATATTCAGCTGTGATCAAATGTCCCTACAAGAAGAACAAAACTTAGAGGGGGAAATATTTATTTTATTTTTAAAAAGAGAGGGACAGTGAGTGAGAGAGAAAGAAAGAATTTTTTTTTTTATTCAGTTTTTCACGTGGGTTTCGTGGCTCTAAAACTTTTGCTGCATACGTGGTGCTGGGGTTTGAACTGACATACTCGTGCATGCCAGGCAAGCACTATAACCACTGAGCCACTGCTCCAGCCTGGAAACATTTATTTTTAACTCTCAATTTTAGAGGTTCACTCATGACTCCATGGTTCTGTGTCAGAAGTGAGGTTGAACAACATTGTAGAAGGGCATGGCAGAGGAAAGTTGTTCAGTTCATGACAGTCAGGAGGCTAAGAAAGATCTCTACTCACTCAGGGACAAAATATAAACCCCAAAGGCACACCCCCAGTGACCTACTTCCTCCAGCCATGACCTACCTACCTACCTACCTAAGTTGCCCATTAATCCATTCAAATCATTATTATTTGTTTTTAGAGAGAATGAGGGAATGAGAGAAGGAGGAAGAGAGAGAGGAAGAAAGAACCAATTCTATTTTTTTTTCAACTGACCTTGGCTTTTCTGACACTCAGTTGTGTATGTGGTGCTGGGATTCGAACCCAGATCATTACATATACCAGGCAAGCACCATAACTGCATCGCCACCTCACTGCAGTTTCATAGAGGTAACAGTGGCAGGTTGCTCCTGTTGCAGCACTGCAGGACCTTGGTGAACTTTTGTTGTATAGTCCCAGTTGAGAGATGAGATTCTCTGTTTCTTTGTCTTTGCTGTTCCTGGACTCAACTTAGATGATCTGGCTCATTTGATCATGTAAAGTGGTGCAACTCTACTGTCCTTATTGTTCACTAATTTAATTACTAAAAGGCAGTTAAGGAAACCCACACTTACTGGTTTAGGGTCCATTAATGTTTGTTTTTGCCTGAAAAGGAGAAAGAAAGAAGGAGAAGTAACTGAAATGGATGATTAATTATTATGTTCATTAATGGTCCAGAAAAATTTCTAGATCCATGTCACACAGGTTTTATTTCCTTTTCACTGAGAATTTTTTTTTTGTTAGTTGTATGGCGTATCTTATATCGGTACTAGACTAAACCTCAAAGTTCTTATAAATTTCAGTGCCAGAAATTTGGAACATTTTGAGATAGTTAAAGAGATGCATATGATACATAACTATGTTGTAGATGATTTTTTATAGACTGAATGTAAGAAGAATTTATGAATATTAATATTATTTGGAAGACCAGCCAGAGTACTACAGTGGCAATTTCTGTATTTTCTCAATGGCAAAAAACATGGCAAAAGTGTTGTCAAATAAATTCCCATGGATTTGAATGCTAAATAATGTACAATATATCATCTTTGTTGATCAATATTTTCATAATATATTTATATCATTATCTACTTATGACTTAGTTAATACATCTACTAAATAATTAATTGAGGGGCTGGAGTGGTGGCTTAGCAGTTACAGGTCTTGCCCAGCATGTGCAAGTACATGGGTTCAAACCCCAGCACCCATGTACACAACTAAGTGTCAGAGAAATGAAAGCCATGTGAAAAACTCAATAAAAATTGATTTTCTCTGTCTCTCTCTGTCTTTCTCACTCACTGTCCTTCTCTCTTTAAAAAAATTAAATAAGCAAATAAGTAATTGCATATTGACTATGTTCTAGGATCTGTCTGACCTATTTGGCTCTACGTGGCAAATAGGTGTGTAATATGTGTATGGCAAAAGTATGTGTTATATGTATAGATAAATATGTGTATATATGCACATTTATAAATAAATAAACCTGTATAATATATATTAAACATTAACCCCTTTTAAATATACTGATTGCTCTTTGATTAATAGTCATATACATTTATAATTGTACAACTCCTAAATAAAATAAAAATAATTGAGTAGAAACACAGAAATACAGATTAGATTAGGTTTAAATGCCCCTTAAATTAATTATAATTTCTACCAATTAACATAGCTTTGGTTTTCTACAAGTTGTGTGTGTATGTGTGTGTGTCCACAAGTGCTTTATAGTGTATGACATTTGAGAAGTAACCCTGATTTATTAAAATTTTATAACACATCTACTCTCAGAAATTTGATTGAGTAAATTATTTATATTATGTTCATATACAGTACTTTGATTCATGAAATCTTGTAAAAGGAATGTATTTTATGTTGGCAATAAAATTGAGCAGTTTATATTTTATATTTTGTGGTTTTTATATACACCATCATGATGACTCCGTGATACACAGAAACGTGTATGTTTGTATGAATGAGCCAATACAGTTGATTATGGGTATATGAGAGAGAGAAAAAGAGAGGGCATTAACTGTGTATCTAATAGTAAAATGGAAGAGTAGGAAGAATCTAGACATGCTGTCATATCAACCTGAATTCACATTTCATATTTTCCTCTTGCTAATTGTATAGCCCAGGAAAATAATTGCATTCCATGTATCTCAGTAAATATAGCTGCACCTATCTAACAAAGTAAATATAATTAAAATGTGTGTGTGTGTGTGTGTGTGTGTGTGTGTGTGTGTGTGTGAGATAGAGAAAGAGAGAGAGAGTGAGAGAGAGAAAGAGAGAATGTGTGCTTCTTGGGCTTGTTCCATGTAAGAATCAACTAATGAGCTTCCATTCATTTGCAGCATTTCTTAATGCATTATCTGAATATGGATTTACCATATTTTTATATTGGTGTACTTGGCAGAATTTGTGAATCTTTAAATTCAGTATTAGCAAGTGAAGTTTTCTTTTTAATGCCCATATAGAAAAATTTTAAAAAAATTGTCATGTGGTCGTCTTCATTTTTATTTCAAATTATTTCTATTGAAAATAAAAGGGGTTAGGATGGTGGTTCAGCAGTTATGGCACTTGCCCGGCATGCACAAAGACCTGGGTTCGAACCCCAGCACCACATACAAAATGAAATGTCAGAGCAATGAAAGCCACATGAAAAACTAAATAAAATTGTTTCTCTCTCTCTCTTCTCCCCCTTCCCCCATTGCCCCTCTGTAAGGGAAAAAAAGGGAAAGTAAAGATAATGAGATAAAGAGATCTCATGGAGGGTAAACTTAACATATGCTCACATAGCTAACATTTAAAATAAGAGAGAATAGAACTAAAATATATTCATGGAATAATATATTCCTTTGTATATTTAATTAAATCTTTATGGTATATCTGTATATTACTCTTTTGGGGAACTAAATCAGGGGGCTTTTATTAGCCCCTAAAATGAGGTGAGAAAAGCTTGAAATAAAAAAAAAAGGAAGGGCAGAAAGTTAGTGTCATTTTTTACATTGGAATGGGTCAATTTTGGTTTTATTGATCATGAAATAGACATTTGAATCTATTAGCGAGATTGTTCCAAAGGAACTTTTAGGCAAATAATAATAACAATAACATGAAATAAAGTCTAGTGTTACCGGTTCTGTTCTTGAGATGAGTCATCTTATCCATGTGCTCTGGCGTTGACCTGCACAATGCATGACTGCAGCTGAATATGGACACGGAGAGCCTATGGAACTGGGGAGTGCTGTCACAACCACTCCTTATGCTCTCCTAGGATAGGTTTTGATCAAGACCACAAAGTGTCCCAGAGGGAATTTATATATTTATGAGAGCTTATAAGTCTCAGAAAAAGCAGAGTATGGTCACCTTCCCAATTTCCACCTCCAGAATGGAGGAAACCCAACTTTTTTGCTCACAGTTATCCCCATTTCTCCCTATTATTGTGTGTGCTCTCTTACTCTTCTCCATTCAGTTCTCTAGTGTTCATTCTTGTTTGTTGCCTCTTTTTGTCTAGACTACTGTAAGGGTGGTGAAAACTGTAAATTCCTGTAGCATAATCATAGTGACTTATTCCTTCCCTTGGCACACATGCTGCCAAACAATTCAAGTGAATTAAAGTGTACCTTCAGATTCGTTTCCTAGGGCAGTTATTGCAAGGTCCTACAGAGTAAGTTGCTTAAAACAACTGGATGTTATTCTTGCACAGTTTTGGAGGTTGCAGGTTTGAAATCAAGGTGTTTAGCTTGCTGATGCTTTCTGTGGTGATTCTGGGTGAGAATCTGTCCATACTCTTCTCTACGTTTCTGATATTGCTGGCAAACCTTGCTATTCCTGGCACTGGAGAGACATCACTCCAGTCTTTAACTCCATTGTCAAATGCTGTTTTTCTTGTTTGGTAGTTCTTGTCTCCTTTTCTTATAAGGACACCAGCCATAGTGGACTGAGGTTCCAACCTAACCCATTAAGACCTCAGTTGGTTACCTCTACAAAGACTGTTTACAAACAAGGTCACATTAAAAAGTTCCAGGAATATGTACCTGAAAATATATTTTCCAGGGGAATACAGTTGAATGTATGTATATCAATAGCTTTGGAAACGCAGGAGGTAAAAAGTACTACACATTAATTACATGTGAGTTAGGAAAGGAAAATATTAGGTCAGCAGATCCAGCTGCAGATTAGCCACCTGAGCAGAGTTAGGTGGACTCCACCAACACGTGCATGTAGCAAGAGCATATTTCTGATGATCATCAGAAATATATGATAAATCCATTAGATTTTTTTAAAGCATAAATTAGTATTGTTTTGTAGACACTAACACACACACACGCACGCACACACACACACACACACAATATATACTCAAGTTCAAACGCCTGGTACATTGAATATTAACTTTATTTGGAAATCATGCCTTTGCAAATGTAATCAATTATGGGATACAGTAGAAGAAATTAAAGGAAGTCATAAATTTAAAGATTACATATGTAATGAAGGTATTACAGGATTTTGCAACTCAGGAATGCTTCTCTTTGAGACAGTTAAAGCAATGAAGACTTTAATAATGGTGCCTCAGATGGACCCAGAAAGAGGAAAGACAAGCAATCATAATTCAAGCAACCAAAAGGGTGAAATAATGTACTGGTAGACAAAAACAAAAGTCATACCATACCAAGACAAGCATTAGAAGAAATTTCAAAAGTTTTAATGCCTGCTTAAAAGGGTAAAACACGGAAACTCAGGTAAACAGGGACTTAGTCACGTTCATCCTCACAGCCACTGAAGAAAATAAATAATTTCCACCAGTACATGGAAGAAGAGTTGGATTTTCTCTTTGAGGTTTCCAAGAAAATCTTACTATTTTTACCAGTTTATTTACAAATTGTGCTTAGTGCTTGATGTATATTAAATATGATGTTTTTAGTTAATTAATATTCTTAAGAGAAAATTTAGAGTAAGGATCTATATCCTGAAGTCAGATTCATAAAAATTGTGGGTATTGAGGTAACACATGTATATTATTAAAATCTACTTCAGTTGAAAATGTTATCTGACCATCTTTGCTTTACATGGTCAGGCATCCTCAGTAGCAAGCAAGTGAAGTTGCTGATCTTGTGAGACCTGAAATTTCATACTGAGGTCAGCTTCTACTGTAATTAAAAAGAAGATTCTCATTTTTTATGACCTGTTCATGAATGCAATGAGCCATGTGCTATACTTCTTTTTGTCTAAACTTTAAGAGTAGCTATGTGGTTAACAAAACAACCACATAAAAAAGAGCTGAATAAACTTTGATTATATAAACTATTAAAAAATTATAGTGTGCTGGGGCTGGAGCGGTGGCTCAATGTTTACAGTGCTTGACCAACATGCATGAGTACACAGGATCAAACCCCAGCACCCACATAAACAACTAAGTGTCAGAGCAACGAAAGCCCTGCGAAAACTCAATAAAAATTGATTCTTTCTTTCTGTCTGTCTGTCTGTCTCTCTCTCTCTCTCTCTCTCTCTCTGTCCTTCTCTCTTAAAAAAAAATTATGGTGTGCTTAGACATTGAAGGCGAAAGCTAGTCATGACCATATTGGATTATACAGAGGGAGTAGTACTTTGCATAAGATGATGGAGTAGATTTTGCCATTCTGAAGACTGCAGATGGATCTCATTTCTTGTATTAAAGTGGTCTTCAAAACTTTTTGACTGGGATCGGAGTAAGTAATGAATTTTGTATCACTGTCTACCACTTCCCTGTGTGTGCACACACACACATGCACATAAAAAAATAAAAAGTGTTATTGAATAAATACACTTTAACCTTACTCATGAGGAGTTCTTTATTTCCTTGGGTGTGATTTTCTCTATTCATTTTAACCTAATTCATTATTTAAAAAATTCTGATAATCACTCTTTAAATTAATTTCATAAACTATCTATGGTTCAAAGTGTAACTTAAAGTTTGAAACATACTGTTTTCATGTGTTCCAGAGGCATGGGACATAACATGTGCTCATCTGTGAATATTTAATAATCATGGTCTTCACAAGCAGGTACTAAAAGGGCAGTCAATTATACATTTGAAATGAATAAAGGAAACTATAACTAATGGAGAGAAAAGGAGCAAATTATCAATTAAGTTTACTTTCTTAAAAATGGTAAGAACCAAAGGCAACATAATCACTTGAAAAGAATTTTATATATGTGTATGTGTGTGTATATGTATATATAAATATATATACACATATCTCATATGTTGTGTTTTCCAGAATATGAATTTCTGAAAGATTTAAAATGGAATAATATGTGTAGATTCTGGGAATTGCCTACTATTTCATTTCAATGCAATATGTAGTAAGATTTTTAATCCAGTCTTACCTTAAAATATTCTTACAAAATTCATAGAAAAATATAGTCAGTTAAGAACTAATGGTGGATTAACTCATAGCAAGAGGCAGTATATCATGGTATTATTTAGCTAAATGTCTAAAATTTGAAATTAGATATATGCATGGTGGAATAAGAAAAAAAATTCTTCTTGGATTACTTTTTTCATCGTGCTTACATTGATGGAGATTAGCGAAACTCAATTGTGTTCTTTCTAACATTTAAGTGACATAAGTAGCACATAAGAAAGAGGAATTTAGGGGAGGGGTGAGGTGCATTTAATACGTGATGCTCTTTGATGGCTTAATAGAAAACAGCAAGCAGAAACACGTGTACTTATTTGTGAATGTGTCAGAAGGCAAAAGTATACCAGAGCAGTAAGAATAAGGTTGAAATATGCATGCTTCGGTGAAAATGTTTTATTTTTATTACTATTATTTTAAAACTGTTTATAATGACTATCAATATGCATTAATCAATAAATGTTATTCCAAATATTTTCCTAGATAGGCACTAACTTCTCCACTCTGATTCACAATATGAAATATACAGAAATAAATTTCAGAGGATTTATCAGTCATATTTTCTTCTTAGTTAGATTATCAATCACAGAAATGATGGACATTGGAGGAAACAAGGGAGAAAAATCAGATGTTATAATATTATCATAAGAATTCTTACATAATTATAGAATAACTTATTACTCAAAAAGATATATTGAACTCCTTCTCTGCCTGCCATGTGCTTCGTAAACATATACAGAAATAAATCAGACATTAGTCTTTTTCCCAAAATAATTCCCCAAGACATTAGGATGAGAAATTTCTGGGTTATGCCACGGTGATTCTCTGTTGACTATCTTGTCATTTTACAAGCATCCACATCATCCCTGAGGAAGTAAAGCTTACATGTCTGACAGAGTTGAACAAACAGGATCTCTTCTTGTATCTTTCTGATTAGATAATCATTATGTTGACAGCAAACTCTTGGTTTTGTATGTATTTATTTCTTCAGTAATGCGATTAAAACCTTGTGTACACTAACATCACAGTACATTATAATTAAGGACCTTGTTCAAATATATAATCCCATCATTGATATCCTTAGGAATAAACAATAACAACTTCATTTAACCACTGGAAATGAAATTCTGTTAAGAGTCATGTAAGTATATGTGTATATCATAGTAACTAATGCTGTGTTTGACTCATTAATATTTTTTCATTATATGAAATTAATTATGAATTAGTATTTGCTTCATTTTATGAAACCTTTATACATCACAAAATCTAAATATTTCAAAGACACCCCCAAATCAAAGAAGTGGTAAAAAATGTCATCTTCATTAAAGTTAGAACCACTCATATGCTCTATTGTCTCTAGAAATATGCGGTACCCTGAGTGTCACTCAGCATGGGGTCGTCTTTGAAATTCCCATTGCATTTACAGTGAGTGATAATGAAGAATCTGCTTATGACTTGGAGGCCTCTAACTGCCCTGAAGAGTAGCCAAGCAGTAATCTCTCCATCACATTTCTTCTATCTGCAATCCTTCACCTTTCACTCCTAATCTGATACATTCTACCCTTTATCCTCCTCATCCTCACATTTTTTTGCATGATGTAGGCATGAGATATAGAGTGATTAAAATGCAATGTCACTCATGATATTCATGCTGTTACCAGCCCCTTCTAAACCTATAGGAGACATTAGTGATCAATCTTAGCACTCTTCCTTGCCGAGCCTTCCAGTATTCTCAAAATAATTTGAGGTTATATTACCCATACTATTGTACTTTCCCTGGCTCCTAAGCATGGGTTTTGGAGTTAAGAAACCTGGGTTCCAATTTTTGCTCTGTTGCTCACCAACTTCACTTTCAGAAATCAATATAGCCTCTTTCATCTTTATTTTACTTCCTTTAATGTAATAACTGCTTAAAAGGAATATTGGGAAAGAATGAATGAACTGAAACTTATGAGGTACACAGTGGCCCATGGTAATAAACAAATATATAAACACACATGTTATGTGACACGTAGAGGAAACCCTCATGTATTTCAAGAGTATCTAACCAATACCATAGAGTAGTATTTATTTAACTGTTGTATGTACAAACATTGAACTATCTCAATAGCGTATAATATACTTGAGAGCAGAAATTTTATAATGCCATCCTGGATTCTTAGCACGATACCTGACTTGTGGTTGATATAAAATAATATCTGAACAACTGCCATGATTTTATCACACACTCTTCTTTTGCCATCATGCTTATTTTTTAACTCTTTACTTCCAAACAGATTTTAGCAAGGAATATCAATGCATTGGTTATAAAAGTAATCTGTAAATCTTTTCAGATAATAAATCAGTACATTCAGGATCACTATTATCTATTTTACATTCCTTACCTGTCTAAGGTAAGGGAATACAAATTAGTAGGGAAAGATTTTAAAAGAATGCATAATACAATGTCCCTAACTTTTGATGATTTGCTAAACTTATATTTTATAATATTCTTCTACCTCTTCAGCAAACATTTTATTTTGATGAATTTCCTTGCTTTGTTGTAGAAATTTGTATTTCATTCTATGATACAAATATGTTATGAATGACTTACTGGAAAAGTATGAAATGAAAACATAATAGTAACATTCATTTTGATACACATAATAGTAGCAAATTTATTTTTAGATACACGTCAGAGTATCTAAATTAAATAGGAAATCATAATTTGTATATTAATGAATATCAAGAGAAAAAGATGAATGCAAGTCCTATATGTAGCTTAAATTGAAAATTATCCATGCTCTTTTTCTGCAAATCCTTTCTTCTCTGACTCATCCTCAGAATCTTTATTCTTTTGGCTCTGTCCTACAAGATGTAGTTCAATGTCACCAGTGATTTGCCTAGCACCTGGATCATTTCCTTGTGAGAGTGTCATCTTACTACCCACAAAATGGTATGATTCCTGATCTGTAGAAGACATAGCATTTTTTCTTTGCATTTCTGAAATCCAATTACATAGCTCCACATTCTTCACTATTTGACACAGTGAATGGTATTTTCAGCCCTTAGTGATACAATGTGGTCTACCTTCATTACAATTGTACAAGTTAAGGCAGTGCTATCTATAATTGAAATATTGGAAGTTTCAGTGGTTTATCACAATGGACATTATTATTTTTCATTTGGGTAATAATATTAGGTCAGTGAATAGTTTTGCAAGGAGAATCTCCTTCACAAAGTCTTTATTATGTCACTTTCAAGGTCATTATGGTCATCTCCATGCCATCCAGACAGAAAGTGGAGGATTTTATGGACACACATCACATCCACTCATATTTCATTGTCTAAAACTCAGTGTCATGGCAAATATAACATCTATAGATATGGGGAGAGGTACAGTATACTGCATCCTTAGGAAGAAGAGCTAATGTAGTTTGATGATCTTTTTTTAACCTTTGCAGCAATAAATATAACAATGCAAATGGGGTAGAATCTAAATATATGGTTCATGTATGAAAATTGCATGCACATGTAAACTGTGGGTAAAAGTCCATTAAAGACTCCTGGGTGAAAGTCCATTAAAGTCTTTGAATCTTCAAAATCGTATAATTAATTAGTGAAAAGATCCTAGAAGACCAAGGCTCTTCTTGTCCTGCAGTCTTCCTATTATATCATTAGGTAACAAAGTTAGTATTTACCACATTCTTTTACTCCCAGGACCAGTTCCTCAGTAATGCTGTTAATATAAATGTATGTTCATAAAGTATTATTCAAAAGATTTTATATATATTGTTTTCTCTGAACACAATGCTAATGTAGACACAGCTGAAGTATATTAGTTTAATTAGAAATCATTTACAAATCATTAAATTTTTTCTCTTATTTTTGTTAGTAATTTATATTGGGAGCCAACTGGACAGCAACTGAAGTTAATTTAACATGTTGTCTAAAATCTACTGAAATGATTGGGATTAAATAGAGATCATCTTGTTATGATATCCATTGTAGTATTCTTGAAGTGCCATTACATTTTTGCCATACTAAGCATGGTAAATCAATGTTTTAAAAATTTATAAATATGAGAGAGTGACATCAGCAAATGACAAGGGTGGCTATTTCAGGCTGCAGTGTCCCCATGATAAGCTCAACTAGCAGTTATCTGCAGACCAGGACATCTTTTTAGCAACCCTAATACTTACAAACAAGTCTGATATACCTATACATTCTGTAGAACTGAATGGAAACCAAAATAGAAGTAATACAGAGTAGTTTCATTTCAAAAGTGTTGCACCTGCCTCTCTTTCAAGCTGGTGCTACATCAGAGAGAGGAGTTCCCTGGGCCCATAATTTATATACAGAAAAAAGAGAAAAACATACAGTAATCCAGGATCCCCAGGATTCTGAGACACATCCTAGCAAGCTCCCTTGAGTCTCACATCACTGTTGGACACTGTGGGTAACAACACAGCTAGATCACCGAAGTTCAGATACGAACAAGAAAAGGAGACAGAGGGCATGATAAACATCAGGTGGAATTCGATAGTACTTGCTTCTGGATTCCTGCAAACTGAGGTGCCTCCTTGAAAATGCCAGGCAACGTCATAACCTATCTGCAAAGCTGTTGATTGCCTTCAGAAGACCAATGGAAAATTTACCCTAGCTTGAGTTCTGAGATGGCTACAGCCTCACACATGGTCTCTGAGCCCTTCCCCTAAACCCCACCCAACCAGAGAGACACCTACCTCCTTATATTTTGGAGAAATTAGGAGCCAGAACCTGCCCTACAGGTTAAACAGCAGCTCCACACAGCCAAAAAGCCTGTCCAATGATGTCACTTAGATGGGAAATTCCCATGTCTGTACGTTTGGAAGAAGTATATGAGTCTGACCACAAGGCCAGACTCCAGCCCAACAGATCTCCTCTGACAGGGATAAGTCTGCAGTTATGCATTTCTAAGGAGCGTAGCCTTTGGAAACAGCTGTCTCCAGCAGCAACTCTGCTTAACTTTGTAGTCAGCTTACAGTCCTGAGCAACTATAAATTACAAGATGTTGAAATATCTGATAAGGAACTTCGTCCTGTGACCAGCCTGACCAGAAACCATCACAGGACTCAGTCAACATTTCACCAGAAACATGGATCCCAGACAGCAGCTCCAAATGACAGAGACACAAGGAGAGAGTTCCAGTCAACTAGAGAACCTATAGCAAGTACTGCCTGTATGGGATTGTCAACAGCTGACAATTGCAGAATCGTAGGCTAGACTAAATAGCAAACGTCTGTCTCTGCAATGAAGACCTATAAAGGAAAGAAGAGGAGACCATCTCCTTAAATACATAAACAACAATCCAAGATATTAGAATTATGAAAAATCAAAGATTTGTGACACTTCCTACAAGAAGCTAATTAACACTCACATTGGATCCTACAAACTTGGGAGATCTATGAAATGATTGACAAAGAATTCAGAATAACTTTCTTATAGAAGTTCATTGAATTGTATGAATATCCAGAATAAAAATCAAATGGAATTTGTAAAACCATATATGAAAAATTTGACAAATAAATTGACAAAGGAAAAAAATAAACTCTAGCAATGAAGAATGCAATGACTGAAATGAATATTTTCAATACAAAGTATCAACAGCAAAATCAATCAAGTAGTAGAAAGAATCATTGAGCTCAAGGACAGAACATTTGACATTATTCAGTCAGAGAAGGATAAAAGAATGAAGGAAGTCTACAGGGACTTTGGAACAGTATTGAGTGATCAAACATTTGTATAGTATGAGTGACAGAAGGAAAAGAGGAGTATACAAGCTGGAAATCACATTGACAAAAATAATTGTTGAAAATCGCCTTCTCAGAGAATTGAACCTAGAAGAAACAGATAAATTTATACATGAAAACAGCATATGGAGACTGAATAATGAAGAAATGGAAAGGAGATTGAATCAGTAATATTCTTCATCAATGAAAGTCCCAAGATCTGATGGTTTCACTGCTGAATTCTCCCAGATTTTAAAATACTGGAACCAACTCTTCTAAAAAATCGAAAGACAATGCTTCCAAACTTCATCTTATCCTGAGACAAAAGCCAAAGAAAGACATTAAGAAAATGATCAAATCTTGACAAAGAAAGATGCAAAAATGGTCAACAAAGTATTATCAATATTAATTCAACAACACATTGAAAGTATCAACTGCCATGATCAATTGAGATTTATCACTAGGATACAAGAATGGTATAATATATGCAAATCAATAAATGTGATACATCCCATTAATGAATGAAGAGCAAGGCTATGTTGTCATCTAATTAGATACAAAAAAATTGACAATATTTAATTGCCTTTGTAATAAATAGTATAACCAAATTAGATAAAGAAGAAATGAATCTCCACATATTAAGAGAAGCCTAAAAATAACATTTTATGTTAAGAGTGAAAATTTCAAACCCTCTACTCCAACAATTGGAACAAGACAAGAATACCTACTCTTTCTATCTTTAACCAATACAGTATTGAAAGTTCTTACCAGAATTATTAGGCAAAAAAAAGAAATAAAAATCATCCAAACAGGAAAGAAAACCATTGAGTTGCCACTCTTTTCTGATATGATCTTATGAATACAGAAAACCCTAAAAAGTCTCTACCACAAAGATGCAAGACCTAACAGATGCATATACTTGAGTTTCAGGGTGAAAAATAAAATCTACACACAAAAGTAAGTAGCTATGCATTAACAATCCAAAAGAGAACACAAGAGAATAATTCTATTTACAATAGAGACAAAAGAAAAAATCCTTAATAAATTCAGCCAAGGAGGTTAAAGACCCATATGCTTAAAACTATAAATAATTGATAAAATTACAGAAGAAGACACAAATAAATGGAAATATCTGATGGCTTGGAAGAAAGAATTTTATCAAAATTTTCCTACTACCCAAAGTTCTCCAGAGATTCAATACAATATCAAAATTTCAAAATTATTTTTCAGAGAGATGGAAAAACTCCTAAAAATTATATGGAAATACAAAACATTTCTGTTTTAATCAGCTTTTTCATTTCTCTGACAAGAAGTCCTGCAAAGAATAAATTTAGAGGAGAACAAGTCTTTTTTTTTGGGGGGGGCGCGGCTCATGGTTTCAGAAGTCTCAGTCCATAAACAGCCCCAGCCGGCTACATTCCTCAGGACTGGAGGTGAGGCAGAGAAATGTGGCTGAGGGAAATCCCTGGACATCACAACAGAAAGCAGAGAGAGAGAGAGAGAGCTCTACTCAACTAGAATAAACGATATATACCAAAGACACAGACACCAGGCACCCAAATCCTCCAGCCACAACTATCTTCCTACAGTTATCACTCAGTTAATCCTTAACAGGGTTTTAATTCACTAATTGGGTTAAGGCTCTCATAAACCCAATCATTTCACCTCTTAACCTACTTGCATTTTCTCACACCTGGGCATTTGAGGGATGTCACATATATATATAAGGCATAGCAGCCCCCCAAAGCTGAGCAATTATGAACAAAAGGAACAAAGCTGGAGACATCTCATTACCTTATCCTAAACTATACTAAGAAACTACAGTAATTAGGGGCTTTAGCAGTGGCTTGGTGATTTCAGCACTTGCCTCTCATGCATAGGGACCCAGGTTCAAAACCAGCACCACAAACACAACGAAGTGTCAGAGCAACAAAGTTCATCGGAAAAACTAAATAAAATTGATTCTCTCTCTCTCTCTCACTCTCTCTCTTTCTCTCTCTCTCTCTCTCACTGTCCCTCTCTCTCTTAAAAAAAAGAAGAAGAAAGATAAAGCAAAACACATTGATCAATGGAATAAAATAAGCAGACAGGAGAGCTCAGAAATAAACCCATGTGTGTATGGCCAACCGATTTTCTTTGAAGATGCCAAGAATACACTATGATGATAAGAAAATGTAATGTCTTCAATAAATGATGTTTGGGAAATTGCTTGTTTATATGCAGATAATATTAGATCCTTGCCTCATACCATATTAAAAAGTTCACTTCGAAATGGATCAAAGACTTAATTATAAGACTGGAAAATATAAAATTACTAGTACAAGACAGGGAAACTACAACATTATTATGGCAAGTGATCATTTTGGATTTGACACTATTCGCACAGGCAACAAAGCAATATACAAACGGGATAGCATCAAAATGAAAAGATTCTGCACAGCAAAGGAAATAACTGTATAAAGCAACAACCTATGGAAGGGGAGAAAATATTTACAATCAATACATCTGATAAGCATTCAATGTAAAAATACATATAAGGAGCTCAATTCAGTAGAAACAAAATGAAACACTCTTAACAAAAAACATGCAGGGAACCTGGATTCACATTTCTCAAAAGAAGAAATGCAAATGATGTACATATATGTGAAGAAATGTTCAACATCACTAATCATTAAGGAAATGAAAATTAAAACCACAGTAGGGTTGTCATCTTACATGTCAGGATACCTGTTGTCAAAATAACAGTTACTAATGATGATATGGAGAGAAGGGAACTGTAGCACACTGTTGGTGGGAATATAAATTAGTATTGTCATTATCGAAAACTGTATGGGGGCTCCTCAAAAACTGAAATAGAATTACTATAGGTTCCAGCAATCCCATTTTTGAGTATTCAACCAACAGATTTTAAATCAGTTCATCAAAAAGTTGTCTGCACTCCCATATTCACTGTAGCATTATTTATAGTTGCCACATTATGAAATCAAAGTGTCCAGCAACAGATGAATAAAGAAAATATGATGTATATACATAATGGAAAACTATTCAGCCTTTAATAAAAAGGACATTTGTCGTGTGTAAGAACATGGAATTGGAAAACATAACGTGAGGTGAAGTAAACCGAGCACAGAAAGACCAATATTTTCATAGCTGTGGGAATCTAAAACAATCGAACTCATTGAAGCAGAGAGTTAAAATGGTGGTTACAGAGGACAGCAGGTGGGGAAAATGAAGAAATGTTGATTGTTACAGTCAGTTTTTTCATCTCTGTGATCAAAAGACTTGACAAAAACAAAGGAGGAAAAGTTTATTTCACCTCACAGAGGTCTCGGTCCATAGATGTATGATTCCAAAGCTTTGGGCCTGAGGTGAGGCAGAACATTATGGCAGAAGAAAGAAGCCCAGGACTTGGCAATCAGGAAGCAGAGAGAATTCTCCTCACCAGAGACAAAATACAATCCCAGAGGCAGGCCCTCAGCGACCTACCTCCTCCAGCCCACCCTACCTATCTACAGTCATCACCCAGTTAATCCCTATCAGGGATTAATCCATTGTTACAACTCTCACAAACTATTTTGCCTCTGGATATTCTTAAATTGTCTCACATTACATATCCAAACATAGCAATATTCAAGGAGTGCAACATCTCAGGCAGGAGAAACATTTTTGTTTTGTTTTGTTTTTAAAAGATACATTGCACAGCTGGTTGTGGTGGCACACACCTGTCATTCCAGTGACTCCTGAGGCTCAGGCAGGAGGATCTGAAGTTCAAAGCTAGATTGAGCAACTTAGGGAGACTGTGGCTCAAAACAAAAATTTGAAAAAGGGCTGGAGGTGTAGCTCAGTGGCAGAGCACCTTCTGGTTGAATGATTAATAACACACGCATGATAGATATATTGCAGAGCATCATGACTACAGTTACTAACTGTATATTGTACCTTTTAAAATAGTTAAGAAAGTGAATTTAAAAAGCTCTTACCATAAGAAATGATAATTATTGGAGATAATGGGTATGTTAATTGGTTCAATTTAATTATTAATTATTCAACATTATATTCATAAGTCATAACACTACTTTGTATCCCATAAGTATATAAATATAAATTGTCAATTTATAATAAAAGGAAAAATTCTCAAAAGACAACTTTGTATTATTAGGAAGTCCGTTTTTCATTCTGATTTCTTTACTGCATTTGAAATTTGAGATGATTTTTTTTCATTTTAATGATTTAAAAATATTGTCATTCCTATCATTCCCCATATCTTGGAAAGCATCCAAATGGCACAATATTAATTTACAGCCTTTCAAATTCTGTATGATTCAATTGATCTGTGTGTCCTTTGATTATAATAAATATCATTTTGTATTGTGATTGAAAGACTTTGAAGTATCAAAAAAGAAGGAGGTAAGAAACAAGTTGATAGACTTAAACAGTAAAATATTTTTCAGTGTGAAGAGAACTCAGCATAGTCTATTGCCAGAATTTTAGCATTTTGGACACATTTATGCTATCATGAGAAGTCTCCTATGTTTATAGTGTTCTTTTTCCTGAGTACCCTAAGTCTTTTTGAAAACTTCAGAAATCCCTAACTATTACCTAATTCAGACATATTCTTCCTTGTGGCTGAGCCAGGGCCTAGAAGACGGATTTTGTATCATGTTTTAGAACATTTTGACATTAGGCAGTGTAAGATTCCTACAGACATAACTGAGAAGTTCTTTGGGAGGATAACATGAAAAGAGTGAAGAAGGGATTATATTGTATGTGTATGTCTTTTTTTAAAAATCTTTTTTCTTAAAATAAGTTCTTACAGTTGTACAAAGAGAAGTGACTATCACTATTGGACAGAATTGAAAGCTTTTGGTGACTGACAATTATAAGGGCTCACAATGCAGGCAGAAGACAGTGGACTGAGGAGTGAGGTGTAATAATGTATGCTTTCTTATTTATCATAGAATAATACTGTTACAGAGTTTATGCCATAGTAATGGAGACTACTTTTTTACTCAATTTTAAACTAAAGTGAATAAGAATGAAGTCCTTTTATTTCATTTATTCAGCAAATGTTATTGTTCTCTACCTATGAGCCAAATATTTCTACATATAAGTAATACCTATTTTCCCTATCAAATGGAATTTTATGCAGAACTAAATGCATCCTTCAACAAAGCATACCCAGATGCTGTGGTTACACAGGCTTTTTATTATTATGAATAACAATTAGTATACTTTCAGGAAACACATGGATACTGTCAAGTTATTGAAATTTTGTACAAATATGCATCTATGTAATAAATGACCTCACAAATGTCTGTTTTGTGGATCAAAGACCTAGGAATTAGACCAGAAACATTGCACCTACTTGAACAAAATGTAGACCAAACAATGTTGACTCAGGAACTGACTTCCTTAACAAGACCCCCAAAGCACAATAAATAAACTTAAAAATCAATAAATGGGTTAGCATCAAATTGAGAAGTTTCCTCAAAGCAAAAGAAATAATTAATGAAGAGAGAACCTAAACAATGGGAAAAAAGTCTTTGCCACCTGTAGATGGTACATTAACAGATTATACAGAGAACTCAAAAATTTAAACAACAAACACATAATCCAATCAATAAATGGGCAAAAGAACTGAGCAGTCATTTCTCAAGAGAAGAAATGCAAATGAAAAAATGGTCAACATCTCTAGCAATTGGACAAGTGGAAATTACAACTGCATTGAGATTTCATCTCACTTTAGTCAGATTGGCAATAATCAAGACTATGACCAACAGTTTATGTTGGTAAGGATGTGGTGAAAGTGGTATACTTACACATTGTTGCTGGGACTGCAAATTGGCACAACCCCTCTGGATAACAGTATAGAGACTACTCAATAATCTAGGAATGGATCCACCATTTGACTCAACTGTCCTACTCCTTTGTATATGTCCAGAGGATCTAAAATCAGCATACTATAGTGATATAGGCACATCAATGTTTATAGCAGCACAATTCACAATAACTAAGCTATGGAACCAACTCAGGTGCCTTTAAACAGATGAATGGATAAAAAAAATGTGGTATATACGCACAATGGAGTATTACTATACCATAAGGAATAATGACTTCATGGCATTCATAAGCAAATGGATGGAACTTGAGACTATCATGCTAAGTGAAATAAGCCAGTCTAAAAAAGCCAAAGATTGAATATACTCTGTGGTATGTGGACTTTAACCCAAAGTAAGGGGAAAAATCAGAAGAATAGTCAAAGGGGAAGAAACAGAGGAAGGTAGAATGAAATAGGGAAAAAGTTGTGGAATGAATCAGACTTAATTTTCCTGTTTTATATAGACATATCATAGTGAATCTCATCAACATGATATCAACTAGTCACTGAATTTAAAAAAGCAATTAGTAAATTATAGAAAGATCAGTAGAGTAAAGGGAAGAGAATGGGAGGAGGGGAAATGCTGAGGAATGAATTAGACTATATTATACTGTATGCTTTTATAAAAATGTCAATGTTTATCCTATTGTCAAGTATATCTAAAAAGAACACGGGGTAGGGTAAGGGAGGGAAGGGGAAATCATGGGTGCTGAGTTAAAACAAAGTATTTTCTAAGCTATTATAATTATGTCATTGTATATTCTATTGTTATGTATATCAGAAAAGAACAGGATGTGGGAGGATGGGAGGAAAGGGGAAAAACTGGAGACTGAATTAGAGCAAGTTAAACTCCATACTATTATAACTATGCCATTTTATATGATTATATCCTGTATACTTATATAAAAATAAAAGTCTATGTTTCTACAAAATTTGCATTGCTTATCACCATTGATATACTAGTATCACTATTGTATAGCCCCTCTTATTTCTTACTCACTTTGTGCTAGTTTCAGGCCAACTTATAACTTAATTTGACTGCCACAATTGAACTACTTAGTCTTGCTAAGGGAAGGCAAAAAAATTTACTTAATTAATAGATTTTCTTAGGATTTTTCATACAAGCTAATAAAGGGGGTACCAAAACAGTTGATGCAAAAGGCCAGATGAGGGGCTAGAGCCTTGACTCGGGGGTTATGGCACTTGCCTGGCACGTGCAAGTACATGGGTTCAAACCCTAGCACCCATGTACGAAAGCCATGTGAAAAACTCAATAAAAATAAAAATTGATTCTGTCTCCCTCTCTCTCACACACTGTCCTTCTCTCTTAAAGAAAAGGTCAGGTGATACATACTTTAGGCTTATGAAACATTTAAGAGCTCTATTGTATATTCTTTATTATGCTTTACTTCCATTTAAAACTGTTACAAATATTGTTTGTTTGCACCAGCACAAAAACAGTCTTTAGCCAGCCCCCAAAATGGCATACAGGATGCATTTTGTCATTCCCTAATTATAAACTTTAAAATCACCTATCTTTGAAGTCCAGCTGACTGTGGAATTCAGTTGGTTTTTCCTATGTATAAAACAGTGAGAAAAAGTATAGGAGAAATAGATGTGAAAAAAAAAAATATGACCAGATGGACTGTCTGTCTGCAGCAAATGAGACTCCTATATGAACAAATTGGAAGCATATTTTAATTTAATTAAACTATAATTTACTTCATAGGTTTTTGAATAGTAAGGAAATGAAGGTGATGTATATGATGTTACCTATAAGTTGAAGCTTTTCACTTTTAGACTTATATTATTGCTAGATATTGCATTGTCTAGGATTTTACTAGATAAATTAATTGCAGATTCTTTGCAGTATTTTGTCAAGTGGCTATTGCATGCAATTCTTTAAAAATCCCTATGTTACAGTAATAACAACTATATTTGACAATAATGTATAAGAATTAGTATATGCACATAAAGGCCTTAGGAAATCTCTATGATGTAATAACTAAAATTTTATTTTGTTGCCCCGTTGCACACTATCACAGAAATACATATGATATCTCATTTTTTTAAAACACATGTCTCAAATTTGCCTGAAATTTTCACCCTGGGAAAGGATTAAACCATGGGCCTGTAGTGGCTTTCATGATCAAGGCAAATCGCTGTAGCCCTTAAAACGCTAAACTTAACCAACAACATGAAGCTTTGACTTGCATTGTAAAAGATGGCAAAGTACACATGATACAAAGCTTTTACCAAGAATAAAAATGTCCAAAGTTGCTTTCCAGACATCTTCTTCAATTTTTAACCCTCAAGGAATTTTTCAGTTATTAGTGAAAGACTGAAATGATAATTTATTTGAGTTTAATCATCACATTTTCCTTAGCTCAGTGGTTGTTAAAATTTATAGTGGATAGGAATCCACTGGAGGAGTTTATCCATATGTATCCCTTAGTGTTTCTCTTATCCTGCAACATTGATTCAGTGGTTATGAGATGATGCTCAGAAATTTGCATTTTAATGTATCTATGCAAGCTCTTATGTCTATAATTCAGAGTTTTGTTTTTAAAAACACTGTCATGACCCATGTAATGAGTAAGTTTCTGATTTCTGAAATAAAAGTAAACTCGTTTTACTCTAGACTTGATTGTTCCACTGTATGACTTACACCTACACTTGAATGAAAGTGACATCTTGAGGAAGGTAGTAACTTCTGGGTTTTCAAATTTCCATTCCAATGCCCTTCACAGTGTACTTATCCATCCTGATCCCAGATTTCTTGTATTTACAGAGATAATATGTTAATGCATTTAGGTTTCTTTGTTTGGTGATTAGCAAATTGTATATAAAAGCACTATATATTTGTAAGTTGTGATTGAGAAACTGATGGACTTATCTTGGAATAATATTTATTCCAATTTGGGCATTCACTTCATGAGAAGCAGTTTATTCATTATGACCTGTAAGAGAAATATAGTTCATAATTGCGCGGGCAGGGTGATCGGAACCAGCGGGATTGCCCCCCGGGAGCTGAATCAGGAGGGTGAGTGCCAGCGGCCGAAATCCAGGACTCCCCTCTCTGGAGATCCCTTCCTTCTCGGCCGGGGAAATGAGTCAACCACACGAGTCAACCACACGCAGCGATGGCAGCTCAGAATCCATTTATTACCAAGGCACACAAGTTTTTATAGGGAGGGGAGACAGTCAAGGAACCAATAATCCTTCTAAGGGAGTTTCCAGGGGTTATGCAGATTTCCAGTACAGACAAACAACTAGAGAATAGCCTGTGGTTAAGCACATTCCAATCCACCCTAATCTTCTTTTGCACAAAAATTAGCAAGCTTAACAAACATGACCCAGCAGCCCTTCCTGAAGGAACTTATGGAAACAGTAACAAGATCACTCTAGGGCAGCTGATGAAATGGAGTGAAGGTCAGACCCCAACAATAATGCCAGTAGCTATTTTATCAGAAAGATTCACATCAATACATGCTGTCTTCTCAAGGTATTAGTTATCTATTTTTTAACCTCTTTTCTGAATAATTATTTCAAACATTTAGTGAACGTCTGTTTTAGGCTAGACACAATCCTCGATGCTTATGACACAACTGTTACTGAAACAGTCAAAATACCCACTCTCACAGGTATTAGGTTTCCTTTTGGATATATCCCTTCTTGACTTTTCTATCATCCATATTATTTACTTCTGAAATCACCATATTGTGCACTAGAGAGTCCCTCTTTTGAATCACAATTCATATAGTTTGTACCAAGCCATACAGTTTTGTTACTAAGAAGATACTGTTTCCTTGGGTATTTTGCCTGTAAGTTCAAGACTAGGGAGCTAAAGACAACATGATATTCACAGTATGTCTCAAGGAAAAGACACTAAGACAACAAAGGACAGAAACAAAGATAAAAAAATGAACAAAACCAGACATGCAGAGAAGAGAAAAAATTAATGTGGCATCTTGTTAGAGTTTTTGATTTTTATTACAAAGCCTCACTCCATGTCCTTTTTTTGTACAAGGCTTTGTGTGTGCTGGAACAGTGCTCTATCACTGAGCCACAACCCCAGCCTAAGTTAGTTTTAAGGATATTTATAATAAAAAATTCCAAATCAACATGTAACTGCATAGTTGTACAAACTAAGATGATAATATTTTTTCCTTTTTTTCCTGAAAGCAAATACATAATTTATTCTTACACTTTTCAGAATGCCTATGTAAGAGGCATATTCTAAGAGTATCATGGAAGAATAATTTTTGTTTCATTTGTTATCTCGTTTGTGTTTTAAGTCTTGGTTGAAATCCTTGGCATTGATGAATAAGAAAAGCTTTATGGAAAGAAAAGTTGGCGGGAGTAAATTCTACTGTTGTGCCCAACATCATAGCTCTATTTCCGCCAAGTTTAAAAGAAAATAAAATATTCTCAACATTTATTGAACATTCAATGTGTGTTAGGCACTGTGCAAAGTACTTATTCTACTTTATCTCATTTTCCTGTCAATAATCCCTAGGGTATTATTCTTATTTTATAAAATGAGAAAACTGAGACTTAATTAGGTTTTTTTTCCCCAAGGTCTCACAATTGTTGACTACAAAGAAGATTCAGGAGTCCAATAACTAGTACAATATGCCTTATAATGGGTACAGAGATATGCAGGAAATTTTGTTGTATGAATATACTATTGCTGACTCTTAATCTAGCCCCAAAGTATTGTTTTCAGATATGATTGTTACCATTCCACTCCAGGAAGATGAAAATTAATGTAGGCTGCCAAAACAGCATGCTTCACATTCATCTTAATATTCCTTTTCAATATTTGACAGTCTACTACATCTATGATTTGATGACTTTGGGCTACAAAGAGTTTTGATATATTCTTAATTCTTTACTAAAAAATATTTTTCCTGTTATGATGGAAGAGAGAAGATTTGGTTGCCATTAAATAACATTGTTTCATATAATTGTAACAAAGGAAGATGATGCCTTCTGTCATCCCTAACTGAATAAAACCATTTTATTTATTCTTCCACTATTTCTACTTTCCCAGCCCTGTGATCATTGCAGTGCCTTCCCTGGAATCCTTTACAGATCTCCATAGATCCTGTCAGTTTAGGAATCTGGAAGTCTTCATTTTCAAGATAGCCACATTATTTATATGCTCAGTCAAAAATTCTGCCAAAGTGTCAGGTTTCAGCTCAGCTCAATATGTCACAAGCAGATTTTTGACACTAGAATACAGAATCTTCAGAGAATCAAGTGGTTGACCCAATTATATTCTGGTTGGGATAAACTCAGTTATAACCGTCTACTGGGGGAAAAATGTATCTTATCTTGCCATTTTATATGAGCGCGCGTGAGAGAGGGAGAGATGGAAAGAGAGAAGCAGAGAAAGAGAGAAAGGGAGAGAGACTCGTATATAGGTTTAGTTCACACATTGATTTTTTATATACAAATGCATCAGAAAATCAGAAATGCATGAAATGCATAACCCTGTTATTACAAAATTAAATACATTCTTTTTAAAATCACTCTATGCTTTGAAGAAGTATAAATTAAATATAATGCTCTTATACTATATACACCTATCAATGTCAACTGCCTAGTGACCTGAGAAAAGCACCCAAAGGTCACAAAGCAGTTCCTTTTGAAGTCAAGATGCTCCTCCCTGCAAAGATAAAGACTTTTTTAGCCTATGTTAATTGAGAAAGACTATTGAGGCACAATGATGCCGTTCTCCCATGCATTATAACATAATCAAAGGCTTCTCATGAGGGTGAATATTGTATGGGTTAAATTATTTTGGTCCTTCCTTTTTCTGGATGAGTTTTCCTAAGATTCCATGCATATTTATAATTTTTCTCTCTCATGTATCTGAGCTTAGGAAATATAAATAATACATCAATTAATATATTAATGAATTATTAAGTTAAGGATATTCTAATTTAAAAAGTAGGGCACATTGACCTATGTTAGGTTTTCAATATTAACCTTTTTTTTACATTTATAAATTCTAAGTGAAATGACACCATATTGCTGTTTATTTTCTCCTGGCAAAATATAAATTGCTATTAAATCCTAACACACATTTTATAACTAATGTAAGCCATCTATCAGAGTTCACCAAATATATTTATATTCTAGGTTAATTAGAATTAGCGGACCTTTTCATTCTTTTATTCCCGCAAAACTTCAGAGTAGTAAATACCAGCTTAAAAATAGAATTAAAAAAAAATGATGCAGTTATACTTGAACTGTAGCTTATAAAGTACCAATTCTCTGTTCTTTGGCTTTTATGGAGCTCAGCATTTTTAGGACTTAGCACCAGTATCTTATATAACTGATGCAATCCTATCAGTGTTTGGAAATGGATTCTCTACAGATAACATAGTAGGAAATTCAAAATGATGCTGCTTTTTTGTCACAAAATGTACTTTAAATTTAAGTCTGGTAAGAAGTGTCCAAAAACAGATGTGATTTTCATTGCTTAGTGTCTAAGAATCAGTTATTGTGCAATGTTGGGTATGTGTACATTCTTATGTGGTGGGCTTATCTGCTTATCTTTATCAATTGCCATGAACTTCCCAAAGTACAGATTTTTAGATCCAATTTTCTCCAGATCGCACTATGAAATTGAATGGACTAAATCTTTATTGCCTCGGATATGGTTTGGGAATAATGTTTACATTACACATAAAGAAAAAAGTATAGTTGAGGCTGAATGTCTAGTGTTCTAAATTGTAATTTTATATTTACAAGGAACAATAGCTCAGGTACTCTTACAGACTCGAGGTGGTACCATTTCCTTGTGAAGTACAGGAAAGCAGGTTCATGATCTTTAATATTGCCTCGATCCTACTGTTACTAAGACATCACCTATGCATCCTCTGATAAATGCATCTGGGCTTGTCAGAGGAGAACCAGAGCCTACAAGTAGATGACAGCAGAACCACAGAATGTATTCCCTTCTTTGACAGTGATTTTATAAGAATCTGGAAGAAAGACAACTGAAAACACTTCGGGCAGAGGCTAATAGTCATCAGTAACCTAAAATGTTCTGTCATTGAAATGGTGAGTATAAACTTAAGAGACCCAAGTAGTTAATACATGAACAGGAAAACAGTTTTCAGTCATTTAAAAATTCATATCCATGTTGCTGACAATAAACTAATTATTTTTGGTACCAGGAATTGAACCCAGAGATATTCAACCACTGAGCCACATCCCCAGCCTTTTTTATATTTTATTTTCAGACAGGGTTTCACTAAGTTGTATAGGGACTAGCTAATAATTTGCTGAGGCTGGATTTGAGCTCACAACCTCCTGAGCTGCTGGGACTACAGGTGTGTGCCACAGCACTTGGCTGACAATATGCTTTAACAAATTCATGGTAAATAATTTTGAAATTTCTGGATGTTTTCTGGTTACAGATTATCAACTTATATAATTTTATGTTACAATTTTTATAGAACAATGGAGTTCTTGGGTGATCGTTTTAGCAATCTAAGTAAAGAATTGAAAAAGTATTGTAGCCAATGAGTAACGATGGACCTGTTAAGGCCTGTCATATTCAATGTAGTGAAACTAGTTTGCATATGAGTTACAATAGGTTAGATGCTGTAGGCAATTGTAAAAATCAGAACTAGGAGACAGTGCCATTTCACAATCAAATATTACAGAGCAAGTGATACCGGGCATTGGCAAGTTCCAGGTCTCACAGCAGAAATTTAAGACCCGTCCGCCTCTTCCAGTATTAGAAGTCTAGATTATTCCACAGTCCTCCTGGCAGTTTTTTGTTCCTTCTATACTTATTTTGCATTAAATATTAGAGTCATTTTCTGAAGTGCACAGGTCAGTGTAAATTTCAGCTCAAATTGAGTTGAATGTATTAATTGGGCATTATCTTTCCATTAGCTTAGAGGCAGTAGACTATTTTTTTTCTCCACTGCTCTGGAGAAAAACATCTCTGGAGATGTTCTTTCTCTTCTTCTGTGTAAACCACACTAGTGACTGCAACATTAGACTCTTGGATCAGGTTCTTTCAATCTCAACTCATTATCTTCTGTCCTGAGATGACTGTTATCTGTCTTTCCCCAAAAGTAGAGGAAGCGTTACATCTAATGCACTCACAATTTCTACTCAAAATAAGCTAAGGGTTCCATATGTTCCCGGTGAAGAATCATAGGGCCAGATAATTACAAGTGACTCATAGAAGTTACCAGGTCATTTGCAGCAAAGCAAGGCATATGACCCAAGAAATTCTGACACCCAATTCATTGAAAAAGAATTCCAGTTTTAGTTCTATTAGTCCCTATCTATATGGTAATGGACATGTCATTCAGTCTTGAGCCAAGATAGTCTCATCTTTAAAATTGAAAAAAAATAGTACCTAAGAACTTTGCAAATGGATGACTAGATATGAGATAATACTAATACTGTACCAGGGATATAACAGGTACTTGATAAAAAGTAATTATTTTTATTCTCCTTGTTAGTATTATTATGGTATATCAATCTTTGTTTCCTTAAAATCATATATTCTTTCTTCCTCCTGACATGACTTCCTTCAAGATTTTTAGTACATTCATTTTAACCTCTGTGCAATATGATGCTGCTTTCCCCAACTGGTACTACAAGTAATATTTTCCCTAAGATAACAAGTTTACATATATTATGTAGGTTAAATAAATATGATTGCTATAACATATCTAGTATAATTTGGAGCAACTATTTTTGTATATTAATCAGAAGGCCTAACCTCTATTTCTTTGATTTAAAAATCATCTCAATTTGCATGTCCAGATAAACTACAATATTTTTCCTTGCAGAAGATTGCTTCGTGAAGCCGGTATTGCCAACAGCAGGGAATATTCTAATATTTTCCAGTGAAATCCTGTAATCATTGTGTGCTTGCAATCTATTAATAATGACTATTTAATGATGTGAAATGGAAGTTCAATTTCAAAATGTCCAATGAAGTGGCTCCATTTTTGCTCAAGTACTTTTTTCACTTGTCTTCCAAGACTCCAGACCCCACAGTATCCTGTTTCATCAGCCACTTCTCAGGCCCCTCTATTCTTTCCCTCTTCTCTGGACTTCCTAACATTGGCATGCTTAAGTCTTAATACTAGGATCTCTTCTCTTTTGCCTTCCCTTTTTTCCCCTCCTTTCTGTTCTCTGCCCTTCTGTATCTTCCTATTTGTAATGATCACCTCAGTAAGAACATCACATCTCATTGTAAAGAAACTCAAGTATATGTTGATGACTCATAAATTCATATTTATAGCTCTTACTTTTCCCTGAACTCTAGATCTCTAAATTCAATTGCCTACTTCATTACATGCATAATGAATTCCTAATTGTATTTCCAAAGGAAAAAAATATTATTGGTTTTCCTCCTGTCTACTTCATCTCATTTATTGACAACTTCACTATTGCTTGTACCAGGTCAAAGTGATAAGATTCTTTTTGAATCTACTCTTTTTTTCATACTCACATCAATTCATTAGCACATTCTTATAGTTTTGGAAACATTTCCAAAAACTAACAGTTTCTCTGAATCTCTACTGCTTCTAACTTGATCCATATCACTAGTTCCCACTTGGGTCATTACAGCTGCCTTCTGACTGGTTGTCTTGCTACCAACTTTGCCTGTTTATAATCTTTTCTCAACTTGGCAGTCAGATAATGGGTAATCTCTTTAAGTTTTCAAAACTCTCAAGTCCGTCCAGTGACACCTATTTCTCTCATGTCAAAAGCCACAGTTCTGTTGTGCCCTCTGTCTGTTAGACTGCTGTCTTATATTTTTATTCCTCTTACAAATTCTACTTCAGCTCCAGTTTCCCCCACTGGACTCACCACCTGTCTCAACAATTTGCACTGCCAGTTACTTTTGTTGGGGATTTTTATTCTCAGGTATCAATCTTTCCTTTGATGACTTTATTTAACTATTACCTTTTAACAAGCATATTCTGACCATTCTGTATAAAACTGTAACTCTCCCATATGGCTTCCCTATATACCTCAATCAGCTTTATTTTTATCATGGTACTGATCTTCACATATATAAATGGTTTATTACTATTTTGTATTTAGTATTGTTTAGCCGTATCCCCTTATTAAATGTTATCTTTGCATTTGCATGTATTTTCGTCTTTGTTCACCAATGAAGAAATTTTTCTATAACTCTTTTTTTTATTAGTTGAATATGGACTTACATTGAGGGGGAATCATTATCAAACAATCAAGAACAAATGTATATTTACATAATTATTCAAGGCTGATGCCATGCCATGGTATCCCCCTCTTGATTGACTGAACAAATACATAGATTATACACTTGTGTAGCTACAGTATATTCCATTTCTGACTTTTGCTAAGATAAACTTATGTTATTTGAAGAGCATGTGTTCTATATTGGAACCTTTTTTTACAAAGAGGCACACATTTTAATAACTCTGTTTTTGGTTTGTTAGCAATAAAGAGCCAATTGTGATGTCCAGTATTGTTTTCGAAGTATTATTGCTTAAAAATTGAGCCATGTACATCAAAATTTACACAAGTTCCAAGAAGCATAAAGATACTGTATATACATTTTTTTTATTTTTAAAGTGAAACTATGGAGTCATAAAGACATGACATTTGATATTTTAAAAGGACTTCTGAGATTTAATTGGTTACCTACATTGTAGTTGAACAGAGCAATTAAGAGAATGTAAATTCATCTCAAAGACATGTGTTACTTTTCTGCTAATATACAGCAGCCCTTGTCATAGCCTTGCAAGTACAGATGTGAGTACAATGTTATTCTTCTCCTTTTAGAAGCTTCTAGTTCAGTAGGGAAGACAGACAAGTTGACACTAATACTTTGCAGTAATATTTCCACTTTAAGAATAAATACTTCAAGAAGCCCCCTTTGGGGGCTGGAGCAGTGGCTCAGCGGTTGTAGTCCTTGCCTGGCATGTGTGAGGACCAGGTTTCAAACCCCAACACCACATACACAACTAAGTATCAAAGGCCAGATGAAAAAAATAAATTGATTTTCTCTTTCTCTCTCATGCTCTCCTCCCTCCCTCTCTCTCTAAAAAATAAAGAAGCTCCCATTGTAACAGAATGAAAAGGATTCAGACTTTATAAGAAAGGAAAAGAAGATGCAATCTGGCCACTACAGTACTTGAAAGGGAAGTGTCTCCTTATTCAACTTCTAGAGAAAAACAGCGTGTCTATTTACTATAAAATATTTTATCAGTTTTTTTTATTGGCAGCCAATCTGATATATGGTGTCTCTATTAAATGTTAAGCATTTATTTCTGATTTTATAATATTCCTACTGATTTTATTTATTGATTCTACTATTTAGATGAAAGTATGACTGAAAATTCTACAGTGAGTTGTCAAAACAGGGCAGATTTCAGAGTGAAAAACAAAATTCAGTGTGGTGAATATGATTCAATCAATATATGCATATTAATTGCATAAAGCAAAGAAATGTGTTCTAAAAGTAATTTTATTATTTCAATAAAGCCTTCTTACTAAAACTTTTTAAAAAATAATCGAGAATTTGCCTAAGTCTTTCCTGTGCCCTCTCTGTCTCTCAGCTGTAGAGGTGAGAAGGAAGAACCAGACTGTGTGTCCTACATCCTGCGTTTTGAGTAATATGGAAACACCTGTTCCCTTCACATCCATTGGAATTAAACCCTAATCCTGTCTGTCAAGGCTGGTTTTATGATTACATACTTTTTCTCTTTGGTCTCTACGGTCAATTCAGAGTAATATTCAACCTTATATCCACAGGGAATAAAAGGTGATAAAGCATAGCTGCATGATGTAAGGCAGCGAGAGTTCAGAAATTAGAAAGTGGTAACACGCTCAGTGCGTGCAACTGGCTTCTCTGAAGGAAAAGGTGACTGAAACCAAGGAATGCCCTAGGTCTCATGCAGCTTTACTATTCACAATCATTTCCAGAAATGAATTGAGGATTCTTCCCTTTTGTTCTGTTTCCTCATTTTCATTACTCCTCCAGGAACAAGGAGTTGATTCTTCACCAACTGGTGGTCTAGTTTTATTCTCCAATGCTGATTTTTCCTTCTAGTGTTCCTTCAGTTGATTTCCTTAGTCTTTACTTTATGCTGCTTTCCTAAGTAAAACAAACAAACAAAAAAACATTATTTAGGAACTGTGTTAGTATAAAAATTAGGCTAATAAGCCTTCAGCCTTCAACATTGTGAAATGAGGACATTTGATGAGCAGATTGTAAAGTAGGCATGTGGGAACAGAACCCAGGTCAAGGTGTATCTGTGTAGGTTGAGGGTTTATGGAATACAATATTTTCATTGTGAAGTGGTTGGAATTGGAGACACAGTTTTGTCCCACAAGCTTTCAGACTGCAATCCCAAGGACAAGGTAACTCTCTGAGCATCATGTAACTTTCATTCCTCCGACACTTCATTGTGTATGTGGTGCTTGGGTTTGAACTTGTGTATTGGTGCAGACACATAGACTTTTAATCCTAACTTTGTCATACTTACATTATATGTTAGCACGTCACTTGTTATCTTAATTATATCTGTTTGCTCATTTATAAAATAGAAGTAATGATATTACATATTTAGCACAATTATTGAGATGATTAACATATAATCAATTCATGGTGGCTACTCATTTGAATGCCTTGAATGTCTTCAAACCTTACTAAGAAAAGAAAACTATGCATACTTGATAAGGTTGATGTACAGATCATATTAGGTAAGTATTCAGAAATGCTTGGAAAAGGCTTCATTTAAGGAATAAGAACAGTATTGTCATGATCATTATTTGATCCTCTGTCCACTCATTCAAGGACAAGGGGGTTTTCATGCCTATGTGCTTCTCAACGTCCCACATTGTTTTTTCTAATCCTTGCTTTTCACACTCTAGTCTTTCCATTTGACCTCTTGATTCACAGGGTAAGGACAGTCAGCGGCAGCTTGAGAGAAAATAGCTTTTCCGTCTCAGCTTCTATGTTAAGAAGCCTAAAGGGCTTTACCAGTCAGCTAGCTAGTTCTGACCACAATTTGGAAAGGTAGCCATAGGAGGTTTCCTTCCATCCCTAGATTACTTAAGTCAGTAGGTCTGTGGATTAAGCTCCTGTGGACACTGTGAGATCAAGCTCTTTATTCAGTTTCACTTCAATGGTTTTCAGGTTTTGCTTCACAAAAATATCCTGTCTAGACAAATTAATACTTAAATTTCTCCCAGTAATCCTTATGAAGACAAATTTAGGCCTAAGAAGTACTCTGTCAAATGGATATTTTATTTATAGTTTCTAATTTTCTTTTATCTAGTTACTTCTTATTCAATCAAGAGAAGGCATTCATTACTTCCATTTTGTATGGAAATTAAAGGTCAAAGATATTTTAAGATCTCACAAATCAAAAAATGAAACCAGGTGATTTAAATAAGTAGCATCTGGGTTTTTCTCTTAACTTGATTATCTATAAATTAAGCAGGTAAGAAAATCATCTGGACCCTCATGCAGGAACACTGTTTAATGTACATTTATATTTTTGTGTGAAACATAAAGTAGTAATATTTAAATCATGAAATTGAAAATATTTCATTTGCTACAGAATCATGATTCTGTATATTAATCCTCATTGTCCAGTTATTTAAATTACTTAGGAGGTTGGAATGAATGTTTTCTTATGCCTGAGTACACTCTGGTAAATCACATATATTTCTTGCAATACAGTCCTTATATTAGTTTGCCTCCTTGAAAGGAAAGAATTCAGAGAAATTAGCATTCTGATTAACTGATTTTAGTGTTTTTATCACTTTGCTTTAAATAAAAATATCCCTATCACTTTTTGATGGAAATAATTACTTACTTTTCATTTATCTGAGGCTAAAAATTCTAAGTTAACTTGTGAATTTGTGTCTCAAGTATTGATATAATTAAATGAAATCTGAAATCTTCCAGCACATTTTTAGGCTGAAACAAGCCATTTCTACTTTTTATTTATATTGTGTGAATAAAATGGCAATTAGTTCTAAAAAGAGATGTTTTAATTGTCTAGCCGATATTTTAGATTTTTTATATTCTTTATTATAAATAGGTAGTCCAGATAAGATACCAGTACTAGCAAAAAGTAAAAATCCTATAAACTACCTGGAATTTTTTTCCAGTTGCTTCCTGCCACTCTTCCAGACTATCCCATGTTCATAGTTCATAGACATTTCTACTCAGCTTTCTTCCAAGTGAACTTCTTTTCTTCTTCTCTAAACACTAAACCTGAGGATGACGCCTAAATGTTAACTCACCTGTCTCTAATAATTCTCATGGTATTGACAATATTTTTGTTCAGGACCCCAGTATCAGTATCAAGGCCTGTTGCAAATTATCCTCACTGGCTGCCCTGCCTCTTCTATGATCCATTTAATTAAAAACTAGACTATGGCTGGGTGCGTAGTACATGCCTATAATCCCAGGAGCTCAGGAGGCTGATGCAGGAGAATCAAAAATTAGCCAGCTTCAAAAATTAGCAAGACCCTATCTCAAAATAAAAGAAATAAAAAGGACTGGTTATGTAGTTCAGTGGTATAACAACCCTGGGTTCAAATCCCCAGTAACAAATAAAACAAACTGAAATAAAACAAAAACAACAAAAAATTTAAAAAAAAAACCTCAAAATACTAGGCTCTATGTCACTTCTTGCTTATAACTCCTCAGTGGCTTCTCGTTATTTTAGAATAAGTTTTCAGATTCTTTCTTTTTTTAATACAGAGGGACAATGAGAGAGACAGAGTGAATCAATTTTTGTTTAGTTTTTCATGTGGCTTTCATTGCTCAGACACTTCATTATGTATGTGGTACTGGGGTTCAAACCTGCATACTGGCACATGCCACGCAAACACTGTAACCGCTGATCCACCACTCCAGCCCCAGGTTTCAGGTCTTAACAGAGCATACCAGGTTCTATGTGATCTTGTCTAACCTAGCTAAGAAAAAGTAAAATTTCTTGGAGGTTTCCATGATGCTTCCCAGATCTTTATTTTTGCCAAAATTCTCCTCTCTGGAAAGGTCTCCTGATACCCCTTTCCTTAGTCTGCTCCTATTTACATTTTAAGTTTGGGCTCATCCATCTCTGTAATAGGCTTTCTCTGGTGTAGTTCCTCGGTCATCCACAGGTGTTGGGGGCTGGAGTAAGAGCTCCTCTCTGTTCTCTTACATTCACTCAGTGCACTTTCATGAATTTTTTTTAATCGGATGCTATATATCACTAATTGTCCTGGACTGTGTTGAATGTGAATTCTCTGTAAAGGCGAAAGGTTTTAGGTAGGTTTGGTTAAAAAATAATGGATTTGTCATCTGAATATAAAAGAGGGAAGACATGGACCTTTCGATGTGCCCCAGAAGGGATTTCAGTAGAATATTGGATTTGCAACACCTGTTTTCTTTTCTCATTTTGGATTCCTTGATATTGATATTGAATATTGATATTGATATTGGATTCCGTGATATTGCCCTAACTATTGGTGTAGAAATAGGTGAAGGGATAATTCTGACCTTTGCTTGCATTGGGTTAAGAATTTTAAATATCTGAAACATTACTTAAGGTTAATATAATAAACCTAACATTTCAAATTTATAATAAGTTATAATTCGGATTTATTACTACTGTTTGCTGTAAGCATGACATCTTATTGAAAAGATATGGTAACATAATTATAATAATAGCTCATTATAGACTTATTCTGTTCTAGTTATTCAGTTCAGTGCCACTGTCAGCCCACAGGTATTTATGGGATATTTTAAATTCCTACAACAGTACTAGGAATTAAATACATTATTGTTTAATAGCAAAGATAAAAGTATGCCCAT
This sequence comes from Aplodontia rufa, assembly GCA_004027875.1. Taxonomy (NCBI): domain Eukaryota; kingdom Metazoa; phylum Chordata; class Mammalia; order Rodentia; family Aplodontiidae; genus Aplodontia; species Aplodontia rufa. The sequence continues at coordinate 110,092 of PVKS010001528.1, forward strand.
GGTTACTATGAATTAAAAAAAACTTTTAGACACATCATACTTAATTATGGACTACTATGGGGTATACATTAGTATAGTAGATGAAGCATTGTTTCTTTAAGTTGAATTCAGTTTGACTTTTGAATTGAACCAGATAACAGGCATCATTTCTCACACATGTCCCATTATCTACAGTTTTAGGTTAAGAATAATGAAGACAGCTTCAATCATTTTACTTTATTAAAATGAACACAGAAATATGGTTGGTCCATATTGTTCCATGTGGTCATGTGTAACATGCTTGTGGACTCTGCAGCATAGCAGATTTGTACAAGTTGTTATCTTGGGCAAGTTATTCAATATCTCTGACTTTTAGTCAATTTATTCATAAGAAAATGATAATCTCTACTTAATAAGGTATTGTATTACAGATGTGAAGCATGCAACAGCGCTCCTAGCAATAGTGTCACATAAATATAACCTGTTGTCAGTAATAATGGGAAAATCATTTTATTCTACACTTAACGTTTTCATCTTGAGCTATGCTTCATAATGTTGGCCATTAGCCATATATGGTTATTTAAATGAACTGAAACTAAATTAAAAATCCAATACATAATATGTACATGTAACTTATATAATATTTCCAACATTGATGTAGTATGCCTGAGTACTCATACAAAATGCTTTATGAATGCAGATATCCATGTAATGGGAATTTTTCTTAAATATATTTAAAAATGAAAATTTGTTTTCTCTGTTCCCCATGTAATCACTAGCAGCAAGCACTCTTAAAGGAGTGTAGAACTTTATGTCTTACTTAAAAGCAATTATATAGAAAAAATATTTAACACCGCCAGTGAGTTATGGAGAAGATCTCAAAGACTAAATGAAATCGGTGGTACTGAGAAGTTCAAAGGTAAGAGGGAAAATTTCCAGGTGAATAAAGTCCCAGGATCAGGTCTGAGCATGACCTGATGAGAGAGCAGGGTAAATTATTTAAAGAAAGTAAAGTGTATGTAGGATCAAAGTAAGATAAGGATACAAAATTATTTATTACAAGTGAATAAGTAGAATAAGCAACATTTACTGTACCATTAATGACAAAAGCTAGTTATTGATGTGTGTACTTTAAAATATTTTAACTTTTATCTGTAATTAAATTTTGTAATGGTAAAATGTTTAAAAATCTGCATGTCTATAGTGATTTTGCATATATACAAGTACATGTGATTAAAAAGACAGAGGTAAATGGCCTGAGTGGGTATTTGCACTGGGTATTATTGATTTATTTTGGGTTCTACATATAAGAACATTTTAACAGTAAAGGCAAAAGGTTTTAGATAAGTTTGGTTCAAAAATAATGAATTCCTCATCTGAATAAAAAAGAGGGAAGACCTATACCTTTATTTTATGTATGACTTTGGATAAATTCCTTAGTCTGAAGTTCTCCAAAACTCAGTTTTCCTCCTTAATAAATTGTGATTATTGCTGGTGTCAGCTTCCTAGGGCTGTTGTAAGGACTGAATATTTTAGTACAGGTGAAGTGCATAGAATAGAACCTAGCACCTGGTAGATATTGCTCATATTTTTAGGAAGCTGGAATTTCACAAAACAGTATCATATAAATGGTTCACAATATATCCTTAGTTCTGTTTTTGTTTTAGTAGAATGTACACTCTTTAATCTCTGGACCTAAATACCTTCTCTCTTTTAAATGAACTGTATTTTTTCCTTAAAGCTTGTCAAGGATTTTGAAGAGCCTGGAAAAGAGACTTCACAGTGGCATCAAACGTTATGGTAGAGGGATAGCAGCCCTCTTGGAGGAAGCCAGAAGTAGTAATGAGTTTTCCACCGAGCACTCCTTGATCCTGTTGGTTTATAGAACAAAACAGACCTCTGTAGCTGTTAGCCTATTAGAACTCCCTGGGGAGAGAACTTGATCAGGACTAAGAACACTATATAGAAAAGAAAAGCACAGAGAACAAAGTATCTCTTGAGGTTCAGAGGATTATTTTTGTGCTGCCAATGATTTCTTCACCTTGAAGGATGTTTAGAGTCTGTATAAATTCAGCACAGTGTCCTATATGCTGTTGTTTATGGTCCCAACTTTCAGACTTTTCATTACAGAGGGCTCATTTTCTCTTTCTGGGCTACATTTAGCACTGAGATGATAAATAGCTCCTCTGGGGTTGGAGGACTATCTAACATTATAAATTGTAGTTTAAATATATATTCTTTATTTTTTTTCTGAGCCCAAAGGAAAGAATAAGGATGATTTCTGTGATCCATTTACTCCTTTTTAATAAACATGCAAAATACAATCATGGACTATCTTTTATGGATTAATTTATAGATATTCATGAATCGTGAACCAGATTTACCACAAATATATAAATTGCTAGGCTAGGGTAGGGGCAGGGATTTGACTCAGAATCCTTTTTGGCTCCTAGGAACTAAAAAAAAAAATCTAGAGACTTCTTGCCAGGAAGAGACAATGAGGAAGGGGCCCAGTAACTTATGTGCATTGTGATGATTTGTTCATTCTTGTACAGATTGGACTGCTTCTGGGAATAATATGGCTGTGACATTGTATTGCCACATACAAAATTAAACCTACACAAATTATTCCAGACCTCGCAGTATATAATTGGGTTTGTACAACAGGCACTAGCCAAAAGATCTAAGTAAATATAAACTTTCTCCATCATTTTCTGATTTTGTGGTGTTTGGTAATTCTTAAAGATCGATATACTGCTTCATACGTCTTAAAGAAGTATTAGTAATGATTGACGTATAATGATTAATTAAATAGAGGCATACTGAGTGAATAAATCAATGGGAAATTAATTCATTTTAATTATTAAACTTTTTCTAAAAATAGGAACTGTTTTGATAATTCAGTAACCATTATTTTATATAAAATTTTTTTCTTTTGGAATACTGAATGTGGAAGTGATTTTCTTGTAATCTAAGTTAGATCTTCCTATATAGTTTTGGAAATGATTTTTCCCATTTGTGAATGGATTTATGCCCACAGTAAAAAAATTAAATGAAATAATTTTAAATGATAATTGCACATCTTTTCATACCACTTACAAATGAACACAAATAACATTTTGAGATACTTTAATACGTTTTCCATGTTTCTTTCTTTATTAGTACCCTTTTCTACACATACACTGTGCAAATACTTGGAATTTAAATATTGTAATATGTAAGACAGATACACATACACACCCACATACACACAACCATGCAGATCATACTTCAAATAATATAATTATCTAAGTGATGAACTTGCCATTATTCATTTTGAAAGTCTGTCTTGATGAACAATTAAGCTGTTGCACATTTTGACTATCTTTTATAATTAAGGGCATATATGCTTTTAGTCAAAATGTGCACATGCCATGCATAGATTCACTGAAGTACAACCTCTATGTACTTTTTACTCTAAGAAGAATAATTGTTACTCTTGAGTATGATTACTGTGAAAAATCTAATTTACTTATGCTGAAATCTTAATACCAACATTAAAGATTTAAAATGTAATTGTGGGAAACACGAATTCTAGCCTTAAAACTATCCTAGGAGGAATGCTTCTTTTATTATCTTTGAGATGTACACTATATTTACCCACATGGTTATTGCCATCACATAATTGCAGCTTTTAGAGTTGTATACAGTAAAAGTCTCAGCTCTAACATCCAAAATGTCTTTTATACTTCACTATGTCTAGATGGCATTTATACTCCCTTCCAGGTTGCATGAATTACATTAAGAAAGTAGACATTTGTAAACAGTTACAGAATTTCTGTTTGTTGCTATTTAGAATTAGAACTGAATTAGTAAGCTAAGTATTAGATCTTTGTATTCCAGGTGTGTGTATGTGTTTTTGTGTGTGTGTGGGTGTGCATATTTTTGTGTGTATGTGTGTCAGAGACAGAGACAGAAAATAACAGAAACAGAGAGGAAAAGAGGGAGAGAGGGGGAGGACAGAAACTAATATGAATAAGAATGATGAGAGAATTTAATTTTTAGACTTTGAGTCATGTTTGCCCTTTGGTTCTCTTATCCAGATGAATTCTTTTCTCATCTTTTTTTTGTCTAAATCTTCCATATATGAATTATTCCCTCTTTCTACCCCCAAATAACCATAGTACTTGAGATATTTTAATTTATATAGACCTCACATCTGATCTGTTTTCCTCAGTTCATTTCTTTGACTGCTCTTTTATCTACTATATTGTTATTTAAGGACAATAAAATAGTTTCTCTAAAGGAGCTTTGTTTTGTTCTTCTTGTCCTATGATGTTGACACTGTCCTTTTGTTTTTTTCTTTTTCACCACCATCGTCTCCCTCTAGTCTTGTGATTTTTCTCTCATTTTCATTCCAGCAATTCTCAAACCTTTACAAGGTACTAACTCAGGAAGTCTTGATCACTTCATGAGATTCCACAAAGGACTGATGAACATGGGCAGTGTAATTAGGAGAATGGATAGTTACAAAAGCTACAGTGTATTGGTGGTGAAAACACCAGCTTCCCCAAACTCCAGATGGCTGTGTTCCACCAAGTTCTCTGAATGATTGGAATGAACCTTGTCCTGTACACCAATCTCTTCCCTTTTCCTGTGCTTGACTTTTGTTCTGATCTCATCCTCTCATTATCTCTTATCATGAGCTGAGCCATTGGGTCTTGATATCCTATTGATTGGGTCTTCTGCCATAAATAGAGCTGTTGTGGCCAATTATTCTCTCTCTCAATCTCTCTGAGTCTCATTCTCTAATTCTCTTCTCTCATCTTTTGCAGTGTACCCATCAGTGGTTTAACATGATTGAGAATTAGGGCATAGGTAGTATAATAAGGGGATTTCAGCTTATGATAAGTGGAGATGCCAGCTCTTGGAGGGCTTTATATCCTATCATATCAAACTGGATATAAATGTTCTCTTCACACAGGCATTCCATCAAAAGCCTGTGAAAAGCATGTGCATCCCTCTCTCACACATGTCGGAGAAACTTCTGGACTCCTTGTGCTTTCTTTTCAAACACACTTGCTCCCCCTATCTGAGTTCATTTCTCATCTTCTTGATGGGTGTTTTGTATAGATGTTTTGTTTATAGTTACAATTCTGTTCTTAATCACAAGGACAACATTAGACATTGTCTTTAGATTTCCCTATGCTCTAGATTCTACACACTGGAGTCATGCTGTTATAATGATTAGACAGAGCTATAGCTCCCAGAATCAAACACAAACTAGATCTCATCTAGATAATGATGCAACAGATTCTGATAGAGTCCATGACAACAGCTTCATTGTATGGTCACATTTTTGCTACTCCTATAGTTTGGATGCAGTTTGTTTCCCAAGAGACTACATGTTGGAGGATTGATCCTCAGTGTGTCAGTGGTGGGGTAAGGGGACCTTAAATGGGTACTTAAAGGGAAGTGTTTATGTCATTGGAAGTGCTACACTTGGAAGGGTTTAAAGTAGTTCTTGTGGGACCCCAGTGACTTCTAGTTGCTCTTTTTCTTCCTTTTTTGAGATGCGATACCTCATTCCTGCATGTGCGCTTTACTATTGTGATGTCACACTATATAAGATCCTTACCACAGCCAAGCTGATACCACGGCCCTGCCCTAGAACCTCCAGAAATGTGAGTTAGATAAACCTCTCTTCTTATTAAGATATCCAGAGGTAGGTACTTTGTTGCAGTAACAGAAAATAGAGTAAGACAGCTATAATGATTATGTTACATCAAAACATAATTAGTGGTAGAGCAGTGTCATTAAGAATGTAGACTTTGGAATCAGACAAGCATAGATCTGATTACACTTAGATTACATAGATCTGATTACCACTTAAAAAGTAGTCTAATTTTGTGAAAGTTTAGGTAACTACTTTGAGTTTAATCTTTCCATTAATAAAAGGGACATGATTGATAGCACAAATCCCATAGGTTTATTATGGACATTAAGGTGTTACAAGTAAATAATTTAGTGTGCTGCCAAGGGCTTAATAAATGATATTTATTATATTTATTTTTAGTGGTAAATAGAAATTCTGGTGCAAAGTGATCTGTGAATTCATTTTGCTCCAAACATTAAAATCTTCAGGTAAATTTTATTTTTTCTTTTACAATAGCCTTTTGGGTGTATCACATAAGAAGATGTACTCAAACAGCAAAAACATGAAGAAATGCATCTCATTCTTAAAATGGAAGCCACCATACTTATACAAACTCAAGTTTGTGTTGTACAAGTTGGGAATTGGGAGATCCAGAAGTATGGACTTTATTACCGCCACCTGGAATTTTGAAGCCTCACCTGTAAGAGACAGATGATAGTCAAACAAGAATCATCAAGTTTAGGAGAATCTAGGGAATGCTGAGCTAAAAGGAGGGTGATATCCATAAAATGAAGTGTTAATGTTTACTTCAGGCACCACATTTTCATTCTGGTTCTCCTCCAAAATAAAGCTTCCCATTTCTGCCAGTTTTTACATGCAGAAGTTTGTACTTTGCAAATTTGGCATTATACTGTATGGGGAGTAGTTAGCAAATTTCTGGCATCCTCTATTTTTTTACTGATCTTTCCAAGAGGAAATTTCCCCTTGTACTCTTTGACCTAAAAATGAAGTGGAGATAAATAGTACCTCCCAGGACATGCTTCACATGCAAAGCATTTTAATACAGTGTCTACTGCATGCACAGAGGCCAAGTCATAGGCCATTCTCCGCAGCCCTCAACCACCAAGCTCCTGAATTTACTTAGTCCAAACACCTGGGTTTCACAGGCAGAAGGGGCTATTTTAGGGGACAATTACCTGTGTTGCTACTTGTCCCTACTATATTGAACAACAGCTCTGCTTGAACGTACAGAGACCCAAAGTCATGAGGAATTTTAAAGTGTGTTCAACATTTCCCAAATTATCCCTCAGAATAATGCCATAAGCCTAAGAGATAGTAATGTGAAAAAGAAAATGAGGGGATTCAATTGTCAACCACTTTGCTAAGCATATATTTTATGGTGGGAATCTCGAATCTTTACTATGTTTAGGGATTAGTTTGGAAAATGCTAGCATACCCCTATCATTTCACTTTACAGATAAAGGAATAGTGCCATTGTCCATACAAAAACCTGTCACTTTAATAAAAATCAGGGTTCAGTTCTAAATTACTAAAAACTCACCTGAATTGGCAAGAGCACACCAGCAGCTTATCTCCTGTTTGGCCTGTAAACAACTGGCACTGGTGGTCTTTTCAGTCTTTCAGCTTCTGTTTCTACCCGCTCTGCCCAGTGTTACATACAGCAGCAGAGAGCTTTTGCTGCTCCCAGAGGTACCTCTTGCCAAATTGCCTTTTGTTTCCATAATGGTGAATAGCAGCCCAGAATTTCCATTTTTATGCCATGGACTCTTTGAAACCTCGTCATGTTTATCACTCCACACATGTTCATCTCATTTGATGTGAGCACTAATAGTGACATGCTGATAAGGACATAGAGTCATCTCATTATTTCCCCATGTTGTTTTTTTAATTGCTCACTTACAATGAATTGAACATTCTTTCCTAGTATTTCTTGGTAATCATATGAAAATTTACAAATTTGTTGTTTGCAATTTTGTGTTTAAATGGAAAGTAGATCTTTAATGTTCCTCCACTTAAAAATCTGGACATACCTAATGTACAGTACAGAGGACCAGTGGTAGTTTAGATTAGGAAGAAATGTTGCTTAATCCATCTGACTCATAAGAAACTGTTCATTTTATGGTGAGAGGGGAAATTGTGTGTTGACTTCTTCAGATCATAGCAGGTTGAATATGTAAGTGGCAGAGTAAAAGCCTTTATAATCCATCTCACATTCAGCTGGGGATTCATGACAAGCTGGCAGATGCAGTGCCAGATCCCACTCTTACACACCCAGTCCCTCTTCCTCTTGCAGCTGTCCAGCTGCCTCCTTTTTCCACTGCACATTGTTCCTTAATGTCCCCATCAACAATCAATGTGTCTTTCAGATCATGACAGAAGGGAACTGCAAAACTTCATACTACACACAGAGTATGTGTACACGGATAAACACACACACACACACACACACACACGCACACAGAGTAAACCAACCTCTCAGAACAGAGAAAAGACATTCTTCAAAGTAAACCTAATTATTTGAAAACCACATCAAAGTAAAGATTTTCCTTTGTTTTTCTTCAGAAATATAATGCTATAATATACCCTCATTCTGTCTCCTCTATGACTTTTTCTCTTTGCCCACCCCCTGTCTCTGGTGGCTTTTGTGTCCCCATGTAACTTTCTCTCCAATGCTGTGATTTCTCTTCCTCTTTCTCTTTCTCATTTTGCTTGTTTCTCAGTCTTCTGTCTCCCTGTTTCTACAGTTTCTGATTTCCCTCCATATTTTTGTCTCCTGATCCCTGTTTCTTTGGACTTTTATTCCCTGTGCTGTGACTTTTCCAATCCTCCTGTCCCTCTCTCTTCTATTCCCTCAACTGTTTCACAATCTTGAGATCATTAGGACTGAGTGCTAGGAGCCCCAGGTGTGAGGTATACAATTGTGTTTACAACAGCAATCTTCAGAATCACAGATAAGCAATGCCATTACCCTTGTCTTAGCTCAGGCTATTTTAATCTCAGCCTAAACCCACTGTAACTTACCAGTGATATCACTGAGGATGGAAAGAGGTTTCTGTACTATGGTGTAAAGAAGGGCTATCTATTCTCAAATCCTAGAAGTGACCTAAACACTACAAGTGATTGCTGTTAGGTCACTAAAAGTGATTCTTAAAATTCTAGTACTTGTCTTTTTTTTGAAATTTCTGATATACTTTGGAGTTTTCCATTCTGAATAAAATTTATATTAATTATTTAAAAAAAATTAAAACATAAATGTTTAAAAAAAAAAGTTCTAGTACTTGGGTCATAGAGATTCCTAAGATCCTTTTGCTTTTAGAGGGTGTGCCAGACAAAATAATTTTCAAAGTAACACTAAGGCGTTGTTTGTTTTCTCACTGTATTAACAATTACCCTGATGGCCCAAAAGCGATGTTTGATAAAATTGATGGCTGCTTCGTGCAGTTCAAGTTGATAATAACAAATTGTTAGTGACAATCCTTGTATTTTCACCATTGTTTATTTGAAATAAACAAAAAAGTCAGTTTACTTAACAGCATTCTTTTATTTTTTATAATATTCCTCTGAATACATCTTCTTGTGTTCTGTGTAGTGGAATGTTCAGTCTTTATAAAGCTTATAAAAGTTTTATAAAGTTTATAAAAGTCTTTATAAACTCTCCCTGAAAACTGAAGTGGGGGAGCTGGAGCAAGCGGTAGCCCGGTGGTTAGAGCGCTTGCCTGGCATGAGTGAAGATCTGGGTTTGAACCCCAGCACCACATATACAACTAAGTGTTGAAGATAAAAATAAATAAAATTGATTCTCTCTCTGTCTTAAAAAAAGGTAAAGCTGAAATGGGATTGAGCCAAAGGCTTCCTGCGATTGTTTATGTTGCAAAGTGAGCCCATTCATTTGACACCACTGTGACTTAAAAGTGTTACCAGATGCAAATAAATGTTATGAAGATTTGGGCATGTGATATAGATTTCTGAAAGATAAAGTGACTTTCTCATTTCAAGGAAAACAACAACTTTGTACTTGTATTCATTTCCCTTGACGAAATGTGAATTTTTTAAAAGAAAATTAAATTTCAAAAATCTTTTATATGCCACTGTATCTGATTCCCAATAGTTAAAATTTTGGGTGGTGATATTGGTGATGGTCTTACGAATTGTAAATTATTTTGGCATTGTTTATTTGTTATTATTTGGCATTGTTAATTTGAAGGTGTGCATAATTTAATGAACCAGTATTTTCTAGGTGAGTTTTGAATGATGACCAAGTTTGCATGGGAGAAAGATGTATTAGTAAGCTTAGTGGAGTTTCATATCACAGTATGAAAAGTCATTGTTGGGATTTTAAATTTTAGATTGAAACTAACCTCTTAGAAATATTTGCTCAGAATGTTGCTATGTTATTGAAGAAGAATATCCACAATCACTTAAAAGACTTGGTAAACCTCTCTCTCTTTTCTAAATACATGTCTTCATCACCTTAAATTTTTTTTCACGTGTTTCAACCAAATATACAGAGGTTGTGTGTACACTGAATCTGGCGTCTTCCACAAAGGTAGACTTTAGGGGAATTTACAAATAACTGTAACAATCCCACTCTCCTCAAAAACGTTTTTGGTCTGGAAAATGTAATTATATTTTATAAAAATATGCTATTGTGTCCCTTGCTGTGAATTTATTATTATTTTTAAATTAATAAATGTTTAAACAAATGACTGACAGGTAATAAGGATATTTTAAATGTTTCTCAGCTTTATTTCCTAAAAATAAAAATAAATTGATATAAACTTTATTAATTAGTATTCTTCAAGGTCCTCCATAATTTTACAAGTGCACTGGACACTGTTTCCAAGAGGTTTGAGAACTAGTTTAATACCTCATGCCTAGCTATCTTAGTTCTGGTTCCCAGAAGTAATTTGAGTATTAATGATGCATGTTCAATTAAATCATGACTCTAATTTTCTTTGAATCTGTATTGTCATACCAAACTTATGTACCCCAGTTCTTAACACTTGCAGAATAGCTTCCTCAACAGTGTTAATTATAGACAGTTGTTGTTTGTCTCATGGTGATCCTCGGAAAATCTTTTATACACTCAGTTAATATTTGAATTCATTTATTCTATTACAGCCCCTGGCATTGTACATGAATTTTACCTTTTTCTTATACTTTTAATGAATACTGTGTAAATAGTGATTTGAATCAATTATCAATAATTTATTACTGCATAACAAGTCTTAGGGAATTGAATACTTAATTTACTTATTATTCTGTGGTTGTGCACTTTGGTCTGGCCCCAAGTCCCTGACATCTGTGCTTATTTCTCCTGAGTCCTCATGCAGCTATTACCATATCGCAGCTCTGGTAGGTCTACAAGGTGTGAGATGGCCATGTATGTCTGGCAGTTGGCACTACCTGCCAGATATGTCATACCTCTCTTACATGAGATATCCAAGAGGACAAGAGCAGGGAAATGAAAAACTTCTTTAATTTTAGGCTCAGAAGTCACATAGTGCTATATGCTAATGGCTAAACAAGTCATAAGACAAGACTATATTTAAGAGAAAAGGCAGTCATCTCATAAGCAGCTCCATATTTAAGTTTTAGTAATGAAGAACTGGGGTGCTAGGTACTTGGAGGAAGAACCCTACAGATACCTGGGCCATATTTCTTGGAGGTGATGTTATGCTGTCCATAATGGTGCCACAGGTTTTCAGAGCAGAGGTCTCAGGTATCTCTGAAAAGGCAGAATGCGTTGTTTCTGGAAGGACTTGAAAAATCTGTAGACAGTTTGAAGGATGATTGCTAAGACAGTGTGACATCAGCAAACTGAAGGACTAAGATCCTTCTCCTCCCTTTCCTGCCCTGTTAGCCTCTATTAGTGCATCCTATTGCAGAACATAAGAGGAAGCCAGCTGGCAAAGGAGAAATGTGGTATGCAGAGTCTTAGCACCAAAACCTCAAAGCAGGATATGGAGGCATGGGTTTCAAGCTAAGATAAAATTATTTAAAAATACAAGTTCCTACCTGGCCTGTATTGAAAGGGAAATTACAGCATCTTTCTTGTTCAAAAAGTCTGTATCAAAGTGAATCTATTGAAAGGACTTGAGATGGCACTATTATCTGATGGATTCAGTGACCAGTTTTTCATATGTAGGTTTTGAAAAGAGATATGTATATGCCATCTAGAACACTTGTAATTACTATTTTTGCATAATATAAATCCAGGAAGCCACCAAGAGAGCCAAGCAAGAATTTCTTCCAAAGTGACTAATTTATAATTGATCACTATGACATGCCTCCTTAAGCTTGAAATATTTCACACAATCGGGTGTTCAGTGTTTTCATTATTGGGATTTGCATAATGGGATTTTATTTAATTATTTTATAGAAGATTCTATTGTAATGAAACAAAAATAGCTATTAAAGGGTATAGACCTAGGGTGATGAATTAGTGTGATTTCATTGTTTCTTATGTGATTGTACTGTACTTTCTTACAGTAAATTTGACTTGAAGGTATGTGTGTATGCTTATGTTTGTGAGGGAGAGGGAAAGAGAGAGACAATGAGGGAAAGACAGAGTCATCTAAGAATTACAGCCATCAGATTTACTCAATTTTGGGGCTGGAGCAGTGGTTCATCAGTTTCAGCACTCGCCCGGCATGCGCAAGTGCGCAGATTCAAATGTGTGTTCAAACCCCAGCACCTACGTACACAACTAAGTGTCAGTGTAAAGAAAGCCATATGAAAACCTCAGTAAGAATTGGTTCTGTCTGTCTCTCTCTCTCACTGTCCTTCTCTCTTTAAAAAAAATTGCTCAATTTTTGCAGTAGAGCCTAATTACCAGCAAACTTAGGAATGAGGTTACAGCTTCCAAAATTGTCATAAATATATATATATAATCTATTTTTCATAATAATTAAGATGACAAATGAAAATAACTAAACGTGTCCTAAAGCTTATGATGGTTTTATTTGATTTGTTCAACTTTTACAAGATTATTCACAAGACTTTTTTTTTTAAGAGAGAGGGACAGTAAGAAAGAGAGGGAGAGAAAGAGACAATCAATTTTACTTAGGTTTTCATGTGGCTTTTGTTGCTCTGAGACTTCATCGCATTTGTGGTGCTGAGTTTTGAACTCGCATACTCCTCCATGCTGGGCAAGTGCTGTAACCACTGAGTCACTGCTCCAGCCCCTTTACAAGACTTTTAAAGAGAGAAAAGCTTTATATTCTAATTATTTATCTTTCTCAGACATTCTAACTATAAATTGATTGTTCTTATACTTTCTCTCATCATCTATATGTTATTACTGATACCTAATTTATTTTGAAGCAAATTTACTGAAAATACTCAATTTGATGCGACAGTTATCTTATACTCTATTATTCTCTAATATCTATTTAAGAATATATATTGATTCACAGAACATAATAAAATTTATTACTAGAAAATGCAAGTAATAGTGTCATCAGTAATGGGTACATTAGATTGGATTGTATATTTTCAGCTTAGAGATTTTTCAGCTTGTGATTTTTCAGCTTGTGATTTTTTTTTCCAGAATAAGGGCAAGAAACAGACAGATGGAAAATGACATGAGAAATATGAGATAAAAAATATTAGAGAAATTAAGTTTTTCCCTATATTTCCAAGAGTTTGTGTTTCATTTCATTTAGGAAATTCACTGAAGATGGTTTCAAGACGTAGAATCCTTGTATATGGAGTGTCCCAAATGAAGGTGGAGAATCCACATTGAAATTGCTTCTTGTTGTGGTAAGAGGACATTATTCTAAATATGTTGGCTGCTGGAAAATGTGATGAGAAATACAGTGATGCGAATGTGAGAGAGGGGAGAAAAAATACAGAAAGCGACAGTGTATAAATATGTGTTGGCTTTTTTGTTACGAACAGATAATGAAATAAAAATTATGAAGATTTGTAACATAATATAAATGCTTGAGATTAAAAAAAATCATTATTTTGTAATGATTATTTTCTAGCTCCTAAATTGGAATAGTGCACAATAAGTAACTCAAATTTGTGATTAATTTCCTACTATGTGTATGTACATTATTTATGTTAGTCTGTGTTATCACAATAACCCTCAGAAATAGGTATGGTTTTCTACACAGTATAGATGTGAAAACAAAATTTCAGGGAAACTAAAACTTTGCCTAAGATAGTAGCTAGTTAATGGCACAAGAGTGACTTGTTCTACCTTTGCTGCTGCTATGTTGACTCTATCATTTGTGATAGGCGAGGAGCCAAAAAATTAAATTAGGTTGAGGGGAAACTCTCAAGTTTTATACCATCATTTTGAAAAAAGCCATAATTGCCTTCCTTCAGATAGAAAATCATAGTGAAAGGATGTTCTTTGTATTTCACTACTCTAAGGAGAGAAAGATTTCTATAAGTCATCAACTAGTTACATAGATGATGGTATTTCACCAAAATTGAATGTTATAGTGAAACTGACATAGAAAAATGTATGGTATAATTTTCTTTCTTATCTTTTCTATAAGATGAAAATCTATAGACTTCCTCTATACAAATAACTTGTTATAGCTGATGATAATGTTTAATGGAGCTAGTATTAATGATTCGTTTTTAGTAGCTGCCTGGTACAACCTTGAGCAAGTAACTTAAAAGTCTTCTTTCCCTTTCCTGTGGCTTATATCATGATTTTGTTTCAAGACTCCATTGATATAAGAGATACTATAGGCAAAAATACCTGCCATTCTATGTGGTATAGGATAAATATTTAATATTCAGTGTTCTGTTGTAGTCCTATCTGTGAAGATTTGTGATTAAAAATGTATATCTGAAAGATGCTTTTCATTCAACATTGTATAATACTGTGTTCAAATGCAGTTAAATTTATGCAAAAGATATTTGTTGGGGGCAATGACAGTTTGGTGATTGAAATTTTTAGAATTTCAGTACCCTTTTGGGACATTAGTTTGTAAATAGAAGAACACAGATTCTTATTGTAGGGACTCAGCAGTACCATGGGATTTAGTTGATGTACCTATCCTACCTGAATAATTTTAGACAAATCTACCCAAGTCATTGTAAACCCCACACTCTCCCCGTGAGTCGGATCTGTTTGGGGTAAGCCCTTGGGAGTCTCTAAAGCATACTCTTGGGGACGGTAACACAGTCTTGTTTCTATGTTGGTAATAATCAGAAACATTCGTGTGGGAGCAGATATACTTTTACGTTCTATCCTGTGAATGGAGTGAAAAAAAGAAAGCCAATGTTCAATATGAGATTCAGAGGAGAATCCTTTAATCATTCAATGCTTTTTCACTTTTTAGTGAATGAGTAAAATCCTATAAAATTACTGAATACAATAGAAATATTAGGCTAAAATCTCCAAATAGAGTGGTTCTCCCAGAGAACCCTGGGGGAAGAAGCTAGGCTGTTCTTTACTAATGCTATTTTATTTATTTTTTATTCTGAGCTCACCTGCATAAATGTTTTTATCGCTCCTCTGCTATACAACTTTTCAATTAAAAATATTGGATTTGGACAGAAGCTCCTAACTAAACTCCCTAATTTCCAGTTTACAACTGCCTTTGGACTAAATTAAAAAGCTGTTGTTTTGTAGGAATCAAATTCTATTTAGGGGCTTATTATGTTCTCTTTGCTTTTTCTCTAGAATAATTCTATATTTGCTTCCTAACTTACAAATTCTTAGTGACTAAGTTACTTGACCTTTTTTAACTTTAGTACAATATTCTCACTGTAATTGGATGATCTAGTGATTACATTGTTTACACTTTAAGGTTTACGAAGATGTATGAATCATTTACTGCTTAGAACTTTAATGATAACCTTAAATGGTAGTTAAATTTCCATCTCTGCTAGTAGTTTGATAATACATAAACTACCCAATATCTATCAAGAACTTCTTGGAATATTCCAGAATAAGGAAAAACTTGGCTCAGAAGTTTTATGTAACTCATGAATTTGAGGAAGAGAGAGATAAGAGGAGTTACCTAATTGGGAAAATAAGCATTTTATTCACTTGTCAGCAGGTCAAGGGCAGCCGATCTTTACCTTAGTTTTGTTCATAACATCTGTGGTAATATGCCTTCACCCCAAACTGTTTCATATTTGGGAATTAACAGTTCCCAAGCTTTGATGTGAAATATGAGCATTTATAATCATCTGGCAAGCTTATTAAAACTAAAGGACACATTATGCAGTTCTCAGGATCTGCTTCAGTAGGACAAGTCAGGATGTAAGAAGCTTTGTTATCCAGGGGTAATGCCAAAACATGGATGACCACCTTGGGTTTCACCTGTTGCAGTTTCCTCCCGAAGAACTCTTGCGTTAAATGGGTATCTCGTGGAGGAATGATAATGTTTCCCCATCAATTGTATCTCTATATACCTCTAATAAAAAAAAAGAAAAATAAATAAATCCTGAAAAGGTGTAGTTACATACAAACCAAGGCATTCGGAGAGATGTATTGGGAAGGAGGGTGGGAGGATAAGGGTGGGTAATTGGGGAGGCTTTTGGGAGTAATTCTAATTTTCAGAATTTATATATATATATATATATATATATATATATATATATATAGTTTCATTAGAAGCATATTTGTTCAACAAATAAATTTCATAATGAAATTTAAAAAAACGATGTAAGAAGCTACATTTAATATATGATCACTCATATTAGAGCAGTTCTGGTATACTCCACTAAGTGGGACTTAACATGTTTTTGTGTGTAAAAAGATTTACAGTCTAATCCAAGAGCTTTATTGTTGAAATTCAAATTGAACTGTTTTATTCTATAACTATTAGGACAGGTAGCTAAGAATCAGACAAACATCAATAATGATTCTCAACATTTATTTGGCAGTAAAATAACTTCAAATTATTTGATTCCATGAATAGTTTTTAGGTCAAATACATGAAAAAATACATCCTGGCCCAGTTAATAACAATAGGGGTTCTAATTTGGCTAGTGTTTATTGAAGATGTCTAATAACCAGTTGCTTTTCATATATATTAATTTAACAAATCTCCATTCTAGTACTCAATATTTCATACCCACACTCTACATCTTAATAAAAATAATCCATAAAACTTATTTGCTCATCAAATTTTGAAATTAGGAAATGATGGGTCAGCACTCAATCTTGGCACCAAGACATGTGCAACTGGTACATCTGCTTTCTAATCCTGGCATAATTCTATTTTCTAGTCATGAAAGCTTTTATTTTATGACAGCCAGCAGCAAAAGCACATATGGGAACGATCACCCTATATTTGTTCTGTTTAAGCCCCGAACATGGAATTTACCATCACCTGCTGAGTTAAACTTTGTGAAGCATCAATAGAGTAGGCTTATTTTACCTTTTATAAAACATCTCAAAAAGAAATTTTCTGGAAAAGAAATGTTGCAGGTATCTTTTTATTGTTTTTCAGTAATGTGCTTGTTTATTTTACCCATTCTCTTGAGTGTTTGACTGTCGTCTTTCAGTTAAATCAATTACCACTGGTATTAAGCCCATCTCAAAAGGTATTCATATAGCCCCCTTGAAAAACAAAAGAAAAAAAAAGAAAAATCAAACTATATATATGGGGGGAGAATTTATGTTTAGATGTCTTCGCATCTAATCATGTGTGGCACTCTCAGGTTGCATTCTTGAAGACTGCATTTGCATGCTGTTGCTTTTTTTCCCCTTGGAAAATGTGGTGTGTGCCATGGGATGTCCAGATATGTCTTGTGGCATGCAGGCAAAGACAGGTGTCAAAAGTGGTACAAGAACATAATTGAAAGAGGCTTGCTTCCTGTATTAATCTATAGAGCAAAATAGTTCTGGAATGTGTCTGTGTTGAATGTTGTAAGACACATAAAGAACTTTCACTAGTTTTACCATTGCCATTCAGCCATTTTACATGTCAGAATGCATATTCTAAAGAATTCATGTGTTCTTCCATATGTGTTAGCCAGGGGTGCTACACATATTGTGCCTTCTTTTAAAAGTTAATGTCAGCCTGACAAGAAGCACTGGGCCCTGCGGCAATGAACAACATGGTGAATGAACAGATATTTTATGCTTGGAACATGGATCATCTCATCTTGTCCATCTTACTTACTCCCCATTCAAGTCTCCTGGTTATCTTTTCCATTGATATATTAGTATTTTTGTTTTCGGCTCTATCCATCCACTTTCCAGGGAAATCCATAAATTTGCCATGTATTTTGAATTCTTCTTGCTAATGCATTTATCTTTCGTGTAGTCACAGTGTGGAGATGGCAAGTAAGAGACAGTAGAAGTAATAAACTCTGAGATATACATCATAATTGCTTCCTTTCTTAAAACTAAAGTATGATTTCAAAGCCACATAGTGCTTTCTAAATAAAATTTTTATACACATTACATTAAACAGTTATCTTAAATTTAGCCTTCCTAGATAACAATATCCAGATCTGTGCACTGTATAAGAATTTCTTCACTGTCTCCTAACTTTCATCCATTTCTTCACCTAGTTTATCATTTTACATGCAAGGAAAAATATTTTGTTTGCTTTTGTATACTCCTGGGATCTTTATTTGAGAGAAGATTTTGAATTTTTATTAAATTTCTGTAATAGCCACACAATGGTGTCTTCTGGATGCAGTGTTCTTCTAGTTCCATAACCTGGTCCTTAATCATTCTGCAGTTCTGCAACAGAGGATGCCCCCTACAACATGACTGGTTTGACTGTTATCTTGGCACTCTGGGACCTAGCTTCAGATTTCCTGGTCACCTTATTTAATACTATCATTTTTACTCCTCTGACTAGCAACATGCAAGTTAATTTAGTATCTTTTACATATCTCCAGGCACTAATAGGCATTATTTTTTCATTCTCTCTGTTACTCCCTTGATGGTTCACTTGCTAACAGTTTCAACTGAATCTTCAATATGGCGTTTCTTTTAATTTCTCTAAACCTCTGAGATAAGTAAAATGACCAGTTTTCATTTATGAACCCAGCAAACATTTACTTAACATTTCTTTTGTGTCAACTATTTGGCAACATGGAGGAAGATATTATCAGGTCCCCTTCCATTTGCTTATTCTCTAATATGGATGATAAGTAGGTACATAATCAAAATAAGAAACAAAAGCCATGTTTTCAAGTGTAAAACTTCATGCAGAAAGGAAAGAAGCAAAGAAATCAAATTGCTTGGTTTTGCTGAAAGTGGAAGGATTGTGTAGACCAGGAAACATTCCATAGCTATTGTGTTTCACTTGAATTTGAAACTGTGAGGAGTGACTCATAAAATTTTTCCAGAAGCCCCCAACTAGGTGGTAGTAGAGAAGGGACAGGGATTCACATCCAGATACTTCTGATGTCATAGCCCATGCAATCAGCCACTCTAGCTGCAGGATTCTTTGGTTCTTGCAAATTTCTTTAACTGAATGGAGTATACAGATCACATCCCCCCATCACTTACTCCGTCTGCTTTTCAGCACTTTTTGAGCACTCAGTTACAGTTGAAACTAAAACTTGGTGATAGAGATGATATGTAAATTTAGATTTTCACAAGGAAAGAACTTTCCCATCTTCAGCTTTCATTCTTACATTTTTCTAAAAGTAGTCAGAATGAGATTCCATTTACTATTTTCACTTATACTTTTTTACCTCTCCTTTCCCAGCAGCTCTTCTACTTTATAAGGAAAAAAAGCATTTTTCATTCTTATTTTTCCTTTCCAGATTATGCCATCCTGAGGCCTGGAGGTGAGTGAAAGCCTCAGGGCTGCTCAAAAAAGGAAGGGTCATGAATAAAGTGTAGCTCTTGTAAGGATAATCCCAAGAGGAAAAAAGGGGGGGAAATAAAGAAATAAAGAGGGAACACCTTACACCTTACTTCTTTCAGGTGGTAAAGTTACATCAATACCACTGTGTGTATGTGTGTGCTGTTTGTCGCTTGATCAAGTGTTTTGTCCATCTTCTCTCAGAATCCCTCTTGTAAGATGGAAGATTCAAATATCTATATGCCCAAAGTTTTAAGGACCATATATTTAAAGCAGGTGTAAAATATATAACAGGTCAGAAATTACAAGTTTTAGAATTATACAAATGTGAAAAATTTGTTTTTCTTTCAACTTTAAAAGATGTGTTTAAAATTTATTTCAAAGAAAAATACATTAGAAAACCTCTTCCCAAGTGCAATTGTTTCTCTACAAAGTTGCAGAGGGAGGTAGGAGGAGCACATAATGGAAATTATAGATACCCAGGTGTCTACCATTCTCCAGCTTCCTACCTTTACAATATCAATTTCGTGAATTTTGCGTATTTGTCTTTTGGATAACTGAAACATTAGTGTCAGTGCTTTGAAAATAAATATCACTCCAAGTCATTGTTCTTTTTATAGCTGATTTTACTACCATATTTTTGTTGAAGAGATTAATACATAACAAAAAGATCATTAATTTTATCTGAGTAAAAATAATGTGTTGCATACAGTAGCTTTGAGATCAAATAAGTGATTAACGGCTTTTTAAATATATAAAACGAAATGACTAGATTTTTAGATCTTTGTTGAGAACATGAGAGCAATTATACTACCATATGTGTAAGTATTTGTCTAGTTGTAAAAGGGGTTTATCCACAGGTCTAGATAATTTAGTTGTACAGTATCAACAGCATATCAGTGCCAAAGAGCCCAAGATCATTATTTTAAGTCACTCCACAATATGCTTCACAATGGTTGAAAATGGAATAGGGAGTTGCTTGTTCCTTTCTCAACTTGGAAGAAGATAGTAAAATTGTGATTGTAACATAATTACATTTATGTATATTGATGCTAATAAATGCCCTGCTGTTTTAGCATTCAGAAGTGTCAGGTCTCTGAGCCTTCTCTGGCACTGGTTACAGCCTCTGAGATTTTTTTGTCTGCTTTAATAAATGATCCTGAAATGAGGAAAATTGACTAATGTATTTTAAAGGAATACTTATATTTACCTTTTTTAAACCAAATCACCACAACTCTTCTATCCTACAAGAAAGAAAAGAGGAAAAAAAGAAAAGAATCCAACTAAAAGAACATAAAGTTATCCACTTGCATATTTTGAGTTATGGTGATTTGGTATAAAGAGGTATATATAAGTGTTCCTTTTAAGATGCATTAGTCAATTTTCTTCTTTTCAGGGTCATTTAAAACAGAAATATAATTAATTGCATAACTCTCTATACACCTGTCAAAATCTTGACAAGTTCAGACCCTATAATTGGCATTGTATATTCAAAGTTTTGCAAACAGCAGGAGTACAAGCTCCCTGAAAGCAGTCTGTTAAGGAGGGGCAATCTGCCGTAATGGAAATTCTGTCTGCAATCCTTCACCATTTTGGGAGCTACTAACCAGAATCTCACAAACTTACTTTCCCATTCCTGCTGGTAACACATAGAGACACACAAAGTTTTAGTGCCTATTTCATGATTTAATTAGCTACTATGGACTGGATATGAATATGAAACCAAAGTAGTATTAGTTAAGATAATGCTAGCTTCTGTACCAAATGAACCTTAAGATATATAATAGATAAAGATAACAGAAGTTTAGTTTAGAATTTTTAATTGAAGTTAAAAAAGTGGAGACTTAAGAAGCTAGGCTTTTTCCATCCCATGACTTGAAAATGGAGGGAGGGATGGAGAAAGGTTCATTAGTAGGAACCAAGTTAAGAGATAGGTACAAGAAGTTCTAGTGGGCTGCATTTCTGCAGTAAGGAGTCTTTAGATAATGATTTTCAATACTATTACCTTAAAGAAATAGTAAGTTCTTGGGGCTGAGTGGTAGTTCAGCAGTTGCGGTGCTTTCCTGTCAAGCTCTAGGATGAGAGTTCAAACCCAAGCACCATGTACACAATGAAGTGTTGGAGCAACTGAGCAATGAAACAATGAAAGCCACATGAAAAACTAAATAAAATTGATTCTCTAAAAAACAGGGTATGTACTTGAGGAGATAGGTGTGTTTGTGTTTACCCTGAAATAAACTTTGCACTATGTGTACATTTATTGAAACATCACTTGGTACACCTATGAATGAGTTCAATTTTTATTATGTATCAGTTAAAACAATTTAATTTTTAAATGTTTAGAATAAAAAATAAGACTTTTCAAGCTCACTCTTTGTTTGAAATTAATGAAGAGGTCTATTTAATTGACAAAAGACTGATCTTTTTATGTATGTTTGTTTGAATCCATTGTTCAAAATTATCAATATTTAAATTAATTCTGTGAAAAAAAGAGAAATTCTTCCAAATAAATTGGTGCCTTTTCTCTCCAAGGCTTTTGATATAAATTACAATAACTACTAAAAGTGTTTAAAACCCTATTGAACTTTATAGGAACTAAAATATTGATGACTTCAGAAAAGATACAAAAACAATCATTCATTGCTTTAATGACAGGTATACATTCTGAGAAAGGTATCATTAGGCAATTTCATCATCATCTGAACATCATAGAGTATACTTAACACAAACCTAGATGGTGCATGTTGATCACTCAAAGTGCCATCAAGATCACTCTTTTGTTTCATTGAGCTAGTAGAAGGGAAAAAGAATGAAGAGAACTTGCAGGAATTTCTGTGGGCCTGTCTCAGAAGTTAATGCCTCACTTCCACTCATACTCTTTGCACTCTGTTGGCTATAACTCACCTGACAGAAATGTGACAGTGACTGAGAAATGTAGCCTATTTGTGCATTCAGGAAGACAGATGAATAGCTAACCTGTCTCTACCAGCCACAGGTGAGATTCAGGAACAGCATTCATCGGTGAGTATATGGCAGTAAAGAGGACAACTGAAGGTGGAAGGAGATTTGAGGCAGTAGAGGATTCATGAAGTGAGGCAGAGTACTCCATAAATTACTTTTGTAATTATATTGATCTTATGCAGAGTGCAAATACTAATCAGTTTTACAACTATTGAAAAATTAAAAATGGACAAATAGCCACAGACAATTGAGGGCTCCACAAATAGAGAAAACAATTCTGACAAAGACTGGAAGAGAAACTGATCCATTTCTTCTTTTTTGTTTATTTTTTAATCTGTAGGACTTAATAAAGGGAAACACCAATTTTGGGTTCAGAGAGAATTCAGGTCTGCAGAAGAGAAAGGCACTACATTCACTCATTCATGTAGCCGTGCTCATTTACTAAACAGTGTCTGCAACCTCAGTAACATACTTGGCTCTGGAATAGAGAAGTTAGTAAGAGAGGATGTTTGCTTTCAAGACCTAGCATATGAATGAAAGAAGCAAGAATGTAAACCAATAACCAATTATATTATCATAGTTACAATTCTGTGAAGGCAGGGTTGAAGGAGTGATGATATTCTCGAGGTATCAGGAAGGGCCATGTAAAAGAAGTACCATGTAATCTGGTATGGAGGTAGAGTCTTTGCAATCAGTGCATAGTGATTTAGGTGACTTAAACTCTTTCTCCAATATGTGGAAAAGCATGGCCCCTAGGGTATTTGAAAGAATATGTCAGAAGCAGAACAAAAATTCCTTTGGCATGTCTGGGAAACAGAGGCTATAAAACTGAAGGTAGAGGTCTGGGAAGCCAGTTACTGAACAATGATTCTGACTCTAAGATTGGTTGGGATAGTAGGTCCTTAAGTGAAGTCCTAACAGGAAGAAAGAGTGGGTGCTTTCCCTTTTTGTTGTTTCTTCACTTTCCACACTCATCTTCTTTAGTGGCTGACTATCAGATGCTAAATGTAAACTATCAGATGCTTTATGAATCTTACACCATGGTCACTCTTTCTTCACTATATATGTTCTCAGGGGACCAAAAGAGGGAAAAGCTGCTCATCATAAAATTTATAGAAATAAGTGCTGAAAAGTAACATAGATTAATAAAGATTTTTGTTAATATAAGTTGCCCTCATATAAATATTATGAGCACATGGAATCCTACTATTGAACAATCTATATTAGTGGTTTATTTTCTGTTATAGGTTTCTTCTTTCTAACATTATTCCAGAAAAGCAAAATGGGCAAAGAGATGAAATAAAATATTGTGTACTATAGCATATTATATATATATATTACCTATAGTAAAATGCAAGAGGAGAGAGCTGAGTCCAAGAAGGAATTGTTAAGGAAAACTGAAATATATGTCAAAGATTTGGAAACTTCTCAGTCTGTTCATGTTACAAAAAATGAGGAAGTGTGTTCTGGAGAGAAAACCAACTGTGTGGCTGGACAGTTGAGTCTGGAAATAGACTGTGTAATCAGTCATAAGTCAAGAATACGAAATTGAAAACAGCAGCCCAAATTCTGCCAATTTGGACTCAAAGGGAAAGAAATGACACAAAATGAAAGAAAGCTCTTAGACTTCTGGGGTTGTAAAAGATGGGAGAATAGAACTATCTGGCTATCAAGCTTGCCTTTTGGAGTGGGGAATAATTAAACCAACAGAAATTTGGAGACCAGCACTTCTGCCACTGCTGTCATAGGCCCAGAGCTCACAGACCTGGGGACAGAGCTGTCTCCTGCATTTCAGAGGGTAGAGCCATCTCCTTGATTCCAGAAGACACAGCTACACTTACTCAATGCCCAGAGGCTGGGCTGCAACTGATGGGTGAGAATGGAGCCAGTATCCCAGTGAGCCTAGTACGTCGGGATTATACCCTGTTGAGACTGGAGGGCAGAGCATCAAGCCAAAGAGGATCATTTTCCAGGTTTTTTAAATACTTGCAACCTGTCATCCTTTTTGTTGTTGTTGTTTTTCCTTGAATTTCTCCCATTTAAAACAATGACATCCATCTGTGCCTTCCTGCCTTTGTGTTTGGCAAGCAAATATCTAAATTTATAGGTTCATAGCTGGAGAGTAATTTTTGCTTCTGAGTGAATCATACCTTATGTCTTAACCTCATCCAACTTGGGTGATATTTAAATAAGAAATTGGTCTTAGAATGGATGCTGCGATAGGCTAAGATTTTAGGGACTCTTGGTATGGGGTCATCACCAGAGGTGGTTTGACGATGACCTGTAGTGGATGACAACTGAGGATGACAGGTTGCTGATAGAAAATAATTCCAGTATGTGTCAGATATTGAGAACAGGGATTTAGGAAAGCAAGGTATACACATTCAAGGGAGAATGTGGTCCATCTCAAGAGTGGAAGATGCTTTGGTGTCCTCCACCTCTTCCTTTAAAGAAAACTTGGTAAGGAGTAGGCATGGGAAGGTATGTGGAGATGGCATCACTTTGGTGATCATAAGGTGGTTTATGGTGCTCTGTCAGTTCTCAGGGTCTTTAGGTTGGTGTCTTTTCCATTGTCTGATGAATAGATGATGTGGGGAAGTGCTCTATGTTATAGATTTCATATCTCTCATTCTCATTCTGTTCTAAAAATACAGGGATTAGTGATGGGCTAATTAACACAGTGCACAGTGTTCCCTGAAGTGAGTGAAGTTTCATTCACTTTAAGATTGTGAGTGAAGGGTTGTAGGTTTAAAATTTTGGAATGATAGATCTGAGAAATACAAGTGGTTTCAGGAGGAATGCTATGAAGGACTTTCCTTAAAAGGCTTTCAGATTAAAGTTATAATCTCCTTTTCCTTTCTTTTGTCTCCTTTATACCTATTTTTTAAATTTTATGTTATCCTATCTCAGGATAAATGTATTTTCCATGCCAGAAGAACATAAATTTGGGGGGAATGGGAGGCAAATGGTTGAATACAATAGACTAAATATGCACCCTACACAAAATCCACTTGTTAAAATCCTATTCCCCAGTGTGACTGTAAAGAAGTAAAGCCTTTAAATAGGCCATAGTTTAAATAACACCATAAAGCTGGGTCCCTATAGTACTGATTTCCTTATAAAAAGACAAAGAGACACCAAGAATACATACACATAGATGAAAAGCCATGAGGACAGAGGGAGAAAGCAGCCCTTTGCGAGCTAGGAGAACACAATAGAAACCAGGTCTACTGTCACCTTGCGCTTAGACTTTCAGATCTCATTCCTTATTTACAGTGCCCCCAAACTTTAACTTTCTCTTATTCAAGCCACCCTGATATTTTGTTGTGGTATACCTTCCTGAGCTGGTTAATGTGATGTTTTCAAATTGTGACTGGCTCCTTATAAAATAATAATGATAGTGTTAATAATAGCATTTATGACAGATTGTGTTTTGGTTTGAATGGCAGGTATCCCCCAAAAGCTCGTGTGAGACAATCCAGGAAGTGTAAGGTGAAATAATTGAGTTATGAGAGCCCATAAGGGTATTAACTGGTAACTGTAGGCTGGTAGGGTGAGGATGGAGAAGGCAGATCACCGGGGTGGGGGTGTGCTTTTAGGGTTTATATTTTTTATCTGGTGTGGCTTCTTTCTCTCTGGTACCTGGAGTCATGCCTTCCAACATGATATTCAGCCTCACCTTGAGCCCTGAGGAATGGACCTTGCTTTCTGTGGGCTAAGACCTTTGAAACTACGAGCCCTCAAATTAACTTTCCTCCTAAAATTATTCTTGTCAGGTTCTTGGGTCACAGCAATATAAAAGCTGACTAAAACATGTTGTATATTAAACCCCACATGACCATTATTTTATTAATACCTGTAGTATTCTTTAGTGATAATTATTACCACTATTTCAAAGATTAAGAAAATCACATTAGACAGAAAATTGAAGGTCTTCAAGCACTGGAGAACTCAATATTATTCCACTCTGATGGTGTTCTATATGATCTTCTGGGAAAAGTCTAACTTCTCTGGGCTTTAGCTTTACTGTTAAGTGATGATGGTGTGTGTGCTGCCTTCTTCAGGTGGTTCTTTGCATGGTTTATACAAGATGATTTAAGCATAGCTATTATATGTACTTGAGTCATGACTATCACTGTCAGCACCAATATCATGGTTTTGAACGTCTTCTATTCTCAGATAACTAATTTTTCATAAAAAAAAGATGCCAGCACACCCTTGAGAAATATCTTCCTTTCAATTTCCCATATATGGACTTTTATTCTGACTAATGACTTATTAGAAAAAAGATGTGAACATGGGAGTGTCTTCAGTGCCATTCTTTTCATATGATGGCAAGTTGGTTTTCAAATGAAATAGCTGAGTTTGAATGTGAAAGTTGATAACAAATAATAATTGTGAAAACTTATTTTTCAATAAAGGGACTGAAACATAAAAGAAATTTACAAGTGTTAAGCATTATTTAATGATTAATTATTTATTAATATTTCTCAGGTTGAGACTCTTCCTCCCCTTATGCTAAAACAAGATAATCATTTTTCCTCTAATGTGATTCTGTATTAGTATCTTTTAATTAGTTACTAGAACTAGCACTTTTTCTGTTTCCCTAATAAACTTTAGCTGTTCCTCTTATCTAACAACAGCCTTGTGTGGGGATGTGTTTGTGTTTGTGTGTGTATGTGTATGTGTATGTGTGTGTGTGTTCACATGTGCTTCAGGTTGAACTTTATTTCAGCAGCATTTCTAGCTAGGGTGAAATAGTTCAATGTCTAATAAAAGTAATCAGATAAGTTTAACAGTAAGAAGTACCTTTCAAAGACCTTATGTTTATGATGCAGATTTGTTTTTTTGATGTACATTATATTTATTCCTTCTATAGCTCTAGAACATATGTTTTCTAGATACTTTGGTGAAGGTACAGTTGTTTTTTACATTTTATCAAATACATGTGAATCGTCACCTCACAATGCCCATTTTGACCACCAGTCACTATGCTTATAGAATTTTAAGATTTTTAAATATTTCCATTTTCATGCAAATACAAAAATAGATCTCTAGATTCTGTGACAATCTAAATTTATCACATTACCTTAAATTTTATATTGCTGATTCTTTACTCTTCCAATATAGGTCTTTTTCTGTATCTTAACTATAGGAAAGACATAAAATGGAATCAGGAAAAAATATAGGTCATATAATAGAGCATTGCATGAACAGTCCTTTTAAGCATGAGATAGTTTGGCAGTTCTGTGTTTGAGATCATTAGTGAGATTTAAAGCAAAATGTCAAACTGTGATTCTCAGTGAATATAATATTCTCATACTTATGAAACTGTGGGAACATATGAAAAATTAAAATACTTTATTACACATAATGTGGTAATTCTTTCCTTAATATCAATTGCTGAAAATATCTCCTAGGAATTTTTAGACAACAAATGCATAGTAACCTAACCTCTTTTGTATTTTTTGTGTCTATTCTTGAAAAGTATTTAATCAGAAACTGATGAGTATTGAATATCTTGGATTTTTGACATGGTTTCTCTTAAAGAAATTAATTATAAAGCAATAGTATAATGTTTAGCAATGCCAAAGCCAGCATCAAACTTTAGATATCAGAAAACAGCACATTGTACTTTAAATGGACAGCACTGTTATCATGATGGATTTATTCAGCAGACATTAGCTGTATTACCAAGGCATTCTGAAATAATCTGAAATTGAATCACCCCTTGCACATGCATTGGAGAATTGAAGCAATTTTAGATTAAGACATACTAATATCATGTTGTAAAATTTAAATTGAATTCAAAATAAATTGAACTCTTATTGACATACTTTATTGTTTTACCTTTTTATATATTTCTTTGTTGTAAAGAGCAAAGTTATAGTCAGCTTATTAAATTATGAACCTAGTATACTGAAAGAAACTAATATAATATCTCAAATAAAAGGCATTTGGAGATTTTTGTAATTGAAAGTATTCTTTCTACTTTGGCAGAGATAGTTTCATTTTTATCAAACTCAGCATGAAATTGTTTATAACTTGTGACGATGCAGAAGGCATAGCCCTCAGCATCAAAATTATTAGTCTTCTAGTCAGTCAAAGTCAATTTAAGAAGATTCATAAAAGAAGGCATTTATCTGATGGACCCTCCAAGCTCACATTAGTCATTTGCAGGCTCTTTCTAAAAGATTCATTAGCCCCTCTATTTTCAATTGACTGCCACTGCCTGGGCATCTTGCCTTAGGGTTCTGTTTTGCTGAAGGATTCTGTTCTGTTGAAAGACAGCCATGATGATCAGCATAAATCTATGCAATAAGAGTTGAAAGTCATGGTGGGTCAAATATTATTTAAAGATAAATGAGTTTTAGTCACCAAGTTCAGCAATTTGTTAAAAGACTTGGTATTTTCAAATAGTTGAATCTATGTTTCTCCCCAAATCTCTTCTTGTTATAGAAGAACTATTACCCTCTTGTCAACCCTTTCCCATTCCCTCATTGACCACGGAAGATTCTAGCCCCATTAAAAATGTTGGTGCTTCAGATTGCAAGATGGCAACTTGAAGACAGATGTCTTCCGCCAGCAGCTCTGAATCTGGATGGAAAATCCCCAATTCATTTCCAGATTTTTGAGGGTTCACCTGGCAAATAAGAGAGAAGAATCTCTTCAGACATGAGGAATCAAACTCGAAGAGGTTCACTTCAATCCCAAAACTCCCCTGGTAAGGGGGCTATGGCCAGGGATGGGATGAAAATCTAGAACAATATATCAATGAGCTGATAACAAAAAGGAACAATGACTTAAAAGAAGAGATAAGGTAGGGAATAACTGAGAAAACTCAAGAATTAAAAGACTCAATCATTAAAGAAATAGATTCTCTTAAAAAGGAAGTTACAGACCTCAAATCTGCAGTCAATGACATGAGAGGGACCATGCAAGAATTCAATAATAGACTAACTTCAGTAGAAAATAGAACCTCTGCTATTGAAGAAAGAACTTCTGATAATGAAGACAGGTTGATCAAGCTAGAGCTCACTGACACCAAAAAAGAAAAACAATTAAGAGATCATGACCAGTATTTCAAGAATGTCTGGGATGAAATGAGAAGGAACAATCTGAGAGTAATTG